>JARHVA010002447.1:787500-805000 GCA_037957365.1 Torreya grandis
TAAAAATTACTATCAATGATCAAGTGAACACCCCAAGACTAAATTAGGGAAGTAACACCAAATTAATATTGTAATTTAAATTACCACCATCATGAATAAATCATGATCCATATACCTAATTAAAACTAACAAAGATAAATGAATGATGGAGTATTGCATTCAATGAACCAAGGTAACTAATCATCTATTTTTGGTGATGAAAGATTGCTATGGAACTTGAATGATATTGCATCATTTACTAATGCAAGAATTATATGAAAAAATATGTTTAGGCACTCAATAATCCAATGCAAGACTTATACTCAATAAACACTATAAAATCATATAAATTAGTAGTATTACCAAAATAAGCATGCATACATATGACTAGATAATGACATAATAACAAAACAAAAAAATATTCATCAACCATAATGAGTGCATGAATATTATATATTTAATTATCTCTATCCATATCTACCACTATATACCACCTTATCCCCTATGATACTTCCCCCTAAATTTGTTCTGAGGATAGGTTTTCTGCATCCACCTCACCAAAAAGAGGTAGTTACCTTAGGTCAAGTAAGAAAGAGATAACTAAAATAAATGTAATAATAAATTAATTAAATTTTAACTAAAAAATACTATAGAAATCATAAATTTATATATATACACATGTAAATATCATCATAGAGTACCCATATGCTAAATTAGAAATGAAACCAAGTAAAATATATATTCTTGGTCTACATATTAGTTGAATCCAATATCTATTACAAATTTTTGTGTTCATATGGAGAAAAATGATATGTAACATCAAGCATGTAGTGGTTTACTCATTTAGTTTCAAAAAAAATAACCAAACACTCTTTCTTTACCTACATGTAACATGTTTCATATTCTATGAGAATGTGGCTAATGAAGTAGATGGCACACTCCTTGCCATCATCATCATATTAGGCCAACATGCAGGAAAGAAACACGTCCATTTCATTAATACAAATTATGAGGGGATTGTCATATTTGGGTTCCATGAGAATCATAGGAGACACAAAGAAGCATTTTATAGCCTTAAATACATCCTAGAAATCACTCGTCCATGTCAAAACACTTGCTTTCTTAAGTAAATTATTTATTGGATGAAATGCATAGGTGAGGTCAAATATGAATCGTTAAATGGCCCCCAACTTTCCTAGGAATGATATAATCCTTGACTCATTAGTGTCAAGGAGAAACCCAGAATTGTGTGAAGTTTGGTGGGATTAATATCATTTCTACACTGGGAATAATGTAGACAAGGATTTTCCACTTGTGACTCTAAACACATAATTATCAGGATTGAGAGTAACTTTATATTTGATTAAAAGTGTGAAGATGATGCATAACACTCATAAATGGTCAATAATTTGCTTCACTTTTCCTTAAAGATAATCTACATATACCTCCATTATCTTATATATAAGATCATGTAAAATATCGTTCATGGACCTCTTATTTATTGCCTCAATATTTTAAAGGCCAAATAGCATGAATACATAATAGAAGGTCCACCATGGTGTGGTGAATGAGGTTTTTCTTTGATATTAGTAAAAAATGTGGATTTGATTATATCTAGAGAATCCATGTATGAGGGATAACAACTCATAACCAAGTATAACATCAATTATAAAATCAATGGATGGAAGAGTAAAATCATCCTCATGGCATGATTTATTAATATCATTAAAGTCAATGCATATCCTCATTTTACCATTACTTTTGAGAATGGGGATGATGTTGGACATCTATTTGGAATAATTCATACATTTTATAAACCTCACTTTGAGGATTTTAATGACTTCTTCTTTAACCATTAATTATACTTTCAACTTGATCACACTGAGATTCTATTTTACTAAATTTGTGTCAATAATTATGAACAAATTATGTTCAACTACCTTAGGATTGATTCATACCATATCTATATAGGAAAAGGAAAAAACTTTAAACAACTTAGTGAGTAGCCACTTGTGTTCTTCCACTTCATTTGATGAAAGTGAATACCCGAGTATTAGGATCATATGACTCTACTAAATTCCTATGTTTATATCAATAGTATCCTTAATGAGGGAAACATTCCCCTCTTTTAATAGATCAAGATCTAATGGGAGGTCAATATCCTTGCCTTTTATGTTAAAAACATCAAACTATTAATAAAAAGATAAATAATATTCAACCTTGCAATGAGAAACATAATAATCCCTTCCAAGGGAAGACATAAGATAACATGTGAGATAAAAACCTATATTATGGTGAATAGATGAGATACCTTATCATAATAATGAAGGAACCCTATGATAGCTTCATCATTTCCATCTAAATCATGGGTTAGCAAGGTAGTATCCCTCCCTATACAAGTGAGGGTTTGGCTATTAAGCATTTTTTACATGAGGATTTATGTTCTAACAAACACTATAATATATAACTTAGGTATCACTGGGTGGGGACTAAGATGAGAAGAGTAAGTAGCCATCAATTTTAAAATTTGGTTACTTTCCCTCACCACTACTTCCATGGAAATTAAATTAAAACCCTTGGTGAATTATTGCATAGTGACCTTGTAAATCAAAAGGTGTTCATATTTCATTTGAAATATTTATGATACTTGATTAGTTACTAGCTATGAATCACATTGGATTTTTAGGTTTTTAATTCCCAATAGTTTAGTGATGAGAATCTGAAGAAATAAGGTTTCATACTTGGCCCTATTGTTGGTTCACTCAAATTAAAATTTAAAACCAAAAAGTAAGACCCCTCCTTTTGGTGATATCAATATCACTCTTACTCTTGCACCAAAATGGAATTTGGCCTCATCATAGTGAAGGGACCAATGGCTACATGTGGAGGAATAATCATCACTAGGGAGGGCTTCTTAGTCCTCTAAAATATTTACCATGTGAATGTAAAGTATACTAGCTAACCCATTTTGTGGTTTTTGGTTCTAATATTTGGTTAAATTATAAGTCCCTACCCCTCTTGTGTCAAATGGGAGAATGAGTGGTGCATCGATTCCTAATATATTAATAATTCTAGCTATAAAAATAGTCAAAACTACTAGCATGGATATTAGATCTCAACCAATAATTTTTTTCAAAGTTTCTACATGTTTTTCATTTATTTTTTTTATTAAGAATAGAGGGATCTTTTTCCCTTTCTATAGGACAACCACTTTGGTATTTTTAGGCTTTGTAATGTTGACCACCTATGGGGGTTTTGTGACATTTTTTTTAGGCAAGTGGTAATGAATGTTCAACCTTGGTTGATTTCACATGGTTATTTGAAGCATGCCAAAAGGCTTGAGATTCCTTTTGGATAGGAAAACCTTACCCATATGGAGAAGCCTAATTTTTTGGAATACGGTTAAAGGGATGGATTTCATCTTATGAATTTAGGGTCTTCCCAAGATCATGTTAAAATTTGTGTCTTTGTCAATAAAATAAAATTATGTTCACATAGTCTTGGGACCTAGAGTGATGAGAAACAAATGGTTTATATATAGGTGGATTTGATGTTATTTTAGCCTTATGGGGTATTACAAGTTTCAAAATAATTGGTTTCCACATATCAAGTTTCTTTAAGAAAGAGAAGGGGACAATGTTTACAACTACTCCATCATCAACCATGGATATTATTCATATTTATAATAGATCCATAATAAAGGAAAAAAGGCTATATCTCCCCTTCTTTCCATTTGAAAATCAAGAGGGAGACTACTAAGGTCAAAGAAATAGTCAGCATCCTATGAATCTTGCCTAGGTGGAAACATATCTAAATCAATGGGGTTGATTTGGGCTTATGATTAGGTAATTACATTGAACAAATTCTCCAATCTTAAAACATCAATCAATGCCAAAATATGGGTATGTGAGTTCCTGAGAAATTCAAGAAAGGAAATGAGGTATAATGTTTCTCTAAGATATAAGATCAAATCTTAATTCCCTATAAGCTTAGGGATGGTGTCAATATCTAGAATGTTTGAAGGGTGAGGAGTCATCAACTGATACTCCCTAGTGTGAGTAATTATATTAATTTCCTCTTTGATTTCAAACTCTACAACCCATATCATTCTAGTTTTACCTTAGATACCCAACTTGGGACCAACATTGGCATTGGCAATTTAAAAAGTGGAAGCCTAGGCATCACTGGTACATGCTTGTGTATGTTGATTATGTTGAATCATTATTACCCTAAGTATGATTCAACGAAATAGATAATTAATTATTCAAGAAAGGGTTATATTAAATCTATATATTTTGGTTTTTAGGAGGAAAATGACTATTCTGAAGGCTCTAAGTGTTTACACCTGCATTCCGTAAGAACATGTCTATGAGATTTTACCTCTAATCCTTAGAATAATGGAAAATGCTCAACATGCTAAAACTAGTTCTAATTTTGGTTTTGATATTGCATGTTGTAACATGTAGGTAAATTAAGATCAACTACATGAATTTTAGATGGAGGGCTTTGGTTCATAACAGCCTACATTATTATTTGTATTGGTGTTGTTAATGGGTGGATAATTATTATTATTCACTTAATTCATATTTTTAATCTAATCAGTCATGCCATCAATGGTGAAATTATTTTTTAGTTAATCATTTTGGTGACTTGATTATTGATGCTTTTATGGATCACACTTTTAAATCACCCATTATTTTTGTTCTAGGTGATAATGATCCCATTGGCCCCATAGGTTTGATGACCACTATTAATGGTCACTTGATCAATCCATAAAGTAGTTTCAATAACTCATTCAAAAGATAGATAGGGGAACTTTTGTAAATCTTCCCTTGTCTACTTATTAAGGGAGTGAAGAAAAATGTCACATAATTCCACATTATCTATGTGAGGTGCATTGACATATGAATATATAACCTACTACCATCTCATGTTTAAATGGACATTCGATTCATTGTGTTCTTTTTTGATATGAAGCAATTATTGAAGGCTAGTATTGTGAAGCTTGTTCATATTTAAGGGATTAAAAAATTAAGTCATAAATTATCTAAAGGAATGGATGGACCCCTCAAATAAGTGGTAATAACAATCAATATAAATACCTAATAGGGTTTTAGGGAAAATCTTGGCAACAACCGCAATCCAAAGTAAGAATTCCCTGACAGTCATGGCATAATCATTAACATGTGAAATGGGATTTACCTCTCCTTTAAAATTGGGAAGGTTAGGCAAGGGATGTGGAAGAATAACTCCTTATATGTTAATATTGAGGGGTTCCTTAAGATACATAGGATAGGTCCCCATTTTTTTAAATTCAATTTTTGACATGGCCAAATTGGACTGGAAGGATGGGATCACATATGGGTTGTTTGGAAAACCACTAAGAAGAATGGAATAAGCTTGATAGAGAGAAGTGGATTAACCCATAAAATAGTTATCCAATTGAGTAGACTTGGATAAAATATAGAATTAGGGAGGAATATTTTTAGATGTAAAAAGGTTAGTGATTTTTTGTGGAGGGCAATGTATGGTCCACACATATCCAAGGAGGATGTAGGGTTGAACATGGATAGTTAATGGAGTGTATATGGGAGGTATGTAATTGGGAGGGGTAAAAAATAGTGGATTACATTAGTTTTCAAGTGTGGAGTGTAAGTGAATACACCTCTAACTAGTTTTTGGGTAATAGCTTCATAGGCTGGAAGCATTTTGGTGGTATCTAGGTTAGGGAATCCATGAGTAAGGATGTCTTTAAAGGATTAGTTATAGGCATAGATCAGTGGGATAATATGATCTTAGTGTGGTGGGAACATGTAAGCTTATTATTGTAATAATTGATAAAACATTATTTGGATAAGAACAAAAAGAGGAATGAACTTGAGTAGGAAGATTAGGGTTTACTTACTTATTTAGACATTTGTTGGGTGAATATTTTGTCACCAGCTAACTGACAAAAAAATAGGTGTTTCAACCACATCATAAGGAGATTGATCGGAAAAACGTGTAGGTCTACCACATCAAAATGGGATAAATCTCTCCTCTCATCAAGGGGAGGCTCCCTACTAACTATAATATATATATATATATATATATGCAAAACATACACACAGGGGTAGGATAACACCATCCATCTCTCTTTTTTTAGAGAGGATATTCACAAAACAAAGGAGAAATCATGGCTGATTGGTGAAGATAATTCTCTTCTTTCAGAAGTAATATTCAGTCAATAACTAGATTCCTTCCTGGTAGTAAAATGCAGCAGGACGCAGTAACACAACATAATGAGGCGTAGCAAAAAGTCTCCACCTCAACTGCCAAAGAGTAAAAGATATGAAGGATAATGGGGGCACGAAGTCTTCCCAAGATCCTTTTCATAGAAATAGAAAATAGACAAACTAAAGACAATTATGGTAGCACAAAGTCTTCTCATAATTGGCTTCAGGACACCTTCCAGGTTACTTCCACTAGTTCTGCTTATTTAATTAAATGTACAAGATGATATTCAAGAAATAGACATAAGAACAATCCCCTAAACAACACAAGCTATCTCAGCACAAAGTCTAAAAGGTCACTTGCTTTCTCATTCATTCAAGAAAATATGATTAACAATCTAAGCTCAAAGTCTCAGTAATGCCTTTCAATTTGGGGAGAGTTTTGCTTTTGATAACAAAAATATATCCTCTCAACAAAATGAGAAACTATAATAAATAGTAGCTAAGAAAGACTTGGTGCTTTGTTTCATAAAATGGCCCATGTTACATTCAATGCCTTTAATGTGTTTGAAATTATATGAAGGGGCCATGATAGAATAGGGTATTAGCCTTAGCTTTGGCTTGTTAATTCTTCTCAAATGTCCTCTCCCAAGCATGGGCCGCCTGGTCCTCTTCAAGATATTTGTGAAACTATCCACATTGCCTTTACTTTCATATAGAAAAATAGGTCATGCCTTTGAAATTTTGTGCTCTCTAATGTGCACTTGGTGGACTGTTCCACCTATTGGAATAACTCTTGTAGATATTTCTATATTTCCTATAGATTTCATCCTTTTCTTGTTATTTTTCATCTTTCCTTGCAATCTAAGTTCTTGAGCTTACCCTCTCACCTTCAGCTAACTCTTTCGGCTCTTTCTTTGGCTATTCACTAAATTTGTTCTCAAAGTCACACCATATTTGAAAAGTAATAGATATTTCACTACCCTAAATTTGACATCCATGGGGATGTCACTGGTCTCTTGGTCGCTTGAACTACTTTGAACCTTGAACCTTTCAACCTTCAGAGTGCATTGGTTTAATGGTTTGACAGTCCAGGTGGTTTAATCGGTTCTCTTGGTGAACTTCTGCTTGGTTTAATTTCTCCTTGGTTCAATATCTTTCTGTTCCTCTTCGATTGAACCACCTCTTCGAACTTGTTTCTGGAATCTTCCACTTCCTTCCTTCACTCAAAGCTTCCTTTCAAACTTTGAACTTCTTTAAACCTTTGAACTTTTGAAATTTGAACTCTTTTGGTTCAAGGTTCAATGGTTCATTCTCTTTCTCTAAATCTTCTGAAACTTCAAAATTTCTAGACCCTTTCCTTTTTTATCAAACTCACTAAACCTTTAAACCTTTAAACCTGTGAACTATTTTAGTTCAAAGTTCAATGGTTCAATGGTTCATTCTTAGCTCTTCAAATCCTTTGATTTTCTAAGTCTCTTGATCTTTATTTAAATTTTTGAACCTTTGAACTTTGAACTATTTTGGTTCAAGGTTCAATGGTTCAATGGTTCAATCTTTACTCTTTGAAGTCTTCTTTTTCTTTAAGTCCATTGAAGCCATTGAAATTTGAACTTGCCGAAGCACTTAACTCTTTTTGAACCTTTGAGCTCATTAAACCTTAAACCATTCAGAGGTGGGGTTCAATGGTTCATTCCATTTTTTTGAAGCCCACCATTAAGTCTTTTGATTGAACCTCAGTGTTGAACCAGCCTTGAAATTGCCAAAGTTTTAGAACTTCTTTCTTTGTGAAAGCCTGCTAGTTGAACCTGTGGAACCTGTTGAACCTACGAGTCCCTTAGCTGAAAACATTTGAATAATAAAAGAACTTGAGTGCTTAGAACATTTTTTTTAAAGGAAGAGATCATTTTCATCCTATAGGACCAAAATAGTTAATATGTTGTCCCCAAAAATAAGTGATGGATGTTGGGAACAACAGTTGGCTCCAATTGGGGAACTTTGTTCAGTTGAAATTTTGAAACAACTGAGGAGAGTAGAACCTAGAATCTCGGTGCCTTCATGTATGCCATTGGGCTATAGAGTCATACTACCCAAAAATAAAGGCACCAAAAATAAAAATTAACAAGGCAAAACAAAAATTCAAGACTATACAAAAATTATACATATGTACAACCAAACTTATCTGATACTTCAAGAATTGAAGTGCTTTAAATGCTTCTGATTATGAGGTATAAAAAATGGCATGTTTTATTGATACTTCAATAGGAAACTATTTTCACCATTGAGTTGATGAATACTAAATGGGCCTCTCCATAAGGAATCAAATTTTCCATGCATTTCCTTTCGTTCTCTCCTCTTGTCTCATAACAAAACTTGATCTCCAATCTGAAAATCATGAGTTTTTACTTTTTGGTCAAAGAGATTCTTCACCAAACTTTGATTCATAGTATTTCGGTCTACTACCATAGTTCATTGCTCATTAAGTTCAATCAAGCACATGATCCTCTTGTCGATGGAGCTTTCATACGTCTAATCTTTGATTTCCTTTACCAATTTTAGTGCTAGTAATTCTAGGGTGATTGGTATCTCTGCATTGACACCATACAAAAGTTGGAAAGGTGACATACCTATCTCCCTCTTGGGTGTAATTCTACCTACCCATAAAGCATCAGACAATTCTTTGTGTTAGGTTCTTTGGTTGTCATCTACCAGCTTCTTGATAATGGTCACCAGTTTCTTATTGCTTGATTTTGCTTGGCCATTTCATTATGGAAAGTAATTAGAGGAGTGAGAGAGGGTAATCCCATAATAAAAATAGAACTATGTAATCTCATGGGAAGAGAAACAAGCTGCATTGTCTGTTACAATCTTGGTTGGGACCCCAAACCTAGAAATGATGTTTTCTTTAAGGAAATTACATACTACTTCTGAAGTAACATGCTTGATTAAAATAGTTTCCACCCATTTGGTGAGGTAATCTGTGGCTATGAGGACATAGTCATGTCTAGCACTTGAAGATAAATTTACAACACCAATGAAATCAATTCTTCATTGTTGAAATGGCTCTTCTATTACTACTAGCTTAAGAGGTATTGTAACTAATTTGGGTCTTGTAATGAACTGTTGACATAGTTCACATTTATGCACCCATATGTATGTGTCTTGAAATAGGGTAGGCCAATAATACCTAGCTCAAAAAATCTTATGGGTAGTCACAGGAACAAAAAAATGTCCTCCACAAGCTAGATTGTGGAAGTATTCCAAAAGTTTATTCTACTGCTCTTTATCCACATAGTGAAGGAATACCCCATCCAGGTTCCTCTTATATAGACCATTGTCCCATAGGAAAAAGTTGACAACTTTCAACTTAATAGTCCTCTTTTATTCATGATATAGGTGATCAGGACACTCACCATAGGTAAGGAAATGAGCAATATTTGAATACCACTCATTCATAGTGGTGATAAAGAGGACTATTGGCATGTCTTCAACCTCTATTTTTTATGGTATGTTATCAGCAATTAATTGGCAGAGACCCCTTCCCTGCACTAGCTTCATTGGTTTGATAACTAGATAAAACTCCTAGATTTTAGAAATCCAATTGACCCTTTTAGTTCCAAACTCTTGCTGAGTCAATATGGATTTGACTATTGTATCGAGAACTAGGGCAACAATGTGTGAATTCAGAATGTAAAAGTGGAAGTGCTTTACCACCTTTACCACTGTATAAGCATGCTTTTCCATGTTTGAGTACTTTAGCTCATGAGCTTTAAGAGGACAACTCATGAAGGATATGGGAGATTCCACACTTTCTTTATTATACTGAACTAGAATTGCTAAAAGTGTGTGTTTGGAAGCATAACTGTACATTATGAAGCCTTTGGTGTAATCTGGACAAACCAAAATTGGGGCATGGGTGATAGCTATCTTGATGTCTTGAAATGTTGATTTACCTTCTTCATTCTAGTTGAAAGTGGCATTTCGCTTCATCATGTCCATAATGTGGTGAGTCTTCTCTACGAACTCAGGAATGAACCTTCATAGAAAAAGCACCTTTCCAAAAAAAGAGTGAACTGCAGTGTTACTTGTGGGCATAATAAGCTCTTGGATTGATTTGACTTTTTCTAAGTCAATTTTTATGCCTTCCTGGGATACAGTGTGTCTGATAAGTTTCCATTCTATAACCCCAAAAATATACTTCTTGGGATTTAGAGAAATTCCATTCTATCGACATCACTCCAACACTCATTGCAAATGATGCACATGATTAGGATGATGCTTAGAAAAGATAGTCAAGTCATCTAGGTATACCACAATGAACTTACCCATTTCATCTCTAAAAGCAAGGTCTATTCCTCTCTAGAAGGTGGCTCCAGCATTCATCAAGCCAAAAGGCATTCTTCGATATGCAAAGATGCCCCAAGGTGTAGTGAAGACAGTCTTATGTTGGTCTACTTCACTGACCTCTACTTGATTGTACCTTGAGAAACTATCCAGCATTGATAACATCTTTGAACTAGCCACTGTCTGAAGGACTTGATCCATGATGGGTAGAGGGTAGTTATCCTTTAGGGAGGATTGATTCAAATTTCTAAAATCTACGTAGAGGCAAATTTCACCATTCTTTTTTCTCATAGGAACTATGTTCATAATCCATGTAAAATGATGGATTGAAAAAATTATCCTAGATTTTAACATTTTTTGAATATCAGATAGAATGGTACCTAATATCTTGGTTTTACTACCTAGATTTCTACTTGTGAGGCAATGAATCACTCTTGAGAGGAATATCATGGCAAATTTCTTTAGACCTGAGTGACTTTAAATCATCATAAGAGTATGCCAAAATATCTATGTAATGGTGAAGCAAGGTAGTAAATTTGAGCTTCTCCTTAGGAGTGCAACACTTCCCAATGTTCACCATTAAAGGGTTTTCCTTAGTACTCAAATTTATTTGATCAAACTTCTAAGAGGAGCTTGAATCTTTTTGTTGCTACTTGATGAACCTGTCGTGCTTATCAAATAGTTTCTCAAGGGAAATCAATCCTTTCAAGATTTTATTCCCTTTAAGCTATAGGAATTCTTCACCTACATCTAAAATTATCCTAGGGGATGATTTAAGTTTTTGAGGCTCATTGCCTTCAAAATGAAGCTATTTAAAGCTATCTTTTTGTTCTAGAAAGGTGATGATTTGGTTGTCATCACTGAACACTTGCCAATGCTTGGCATTGTTAGGTACACTTGGTCAAAAGACCAATTTGATAGTTTACCTGTCTCCTTTGAAATCTTTGTGAGGAACCAAGAGAGTCATTGAAATAGTGAATGCATCAGCTCAATCATTGAACTCTCTGGGCACTGTTGAGATACTAAAAGCATCAAAGATTTCAATTTGATACCAAACTAGATTGTGATAATGGCACAATTTCTCATTTTTGGTTTGATATAGGTTCCTCACCTAACAAACCACTAGCTCAACATCTCCTTTAGCGTGAAGAAGTTTGACACCCCTATCTTGAGTAGCCTTTAATTTGAGTAGCAGTGATTCGTATTTAGCAGTGTTGTTGGTGTTGTTGAACTGAAACTTATAAGAGTAAGGGAAAATATATCCCTGAGGAGATATTAAGATAACTCCAGCTCGAGAACTTGTAGAATAATAACTATCATCAAATTCTAGCATCCATACATCATTAGAAACTAATCTTTCCTCAGATTTTCCTTTAATTAGAGGGGAGGATTTTTCTGCACTTACACTACATTCTATCAATTCTTCTGCTATTTTATTTGAATAAATTTTTAGATTGTCACCTCCAAAAATTTTATCAGCTAAGATAATAACATCCTCTATGGTCAAAAATTAATTACCCATGCCAAAGACTCAAATAGAATTTGAGCTTCAGGTCCTGATGTTTGAGTGACAACGTATTTTGCCTCCTTCTCAGCGAGCAATCTCTACATGATGCCTTTGACTATAATCCTTGCCTTAGACAGGTCCATGCTTAACTCACCACCAACATCTTTGAAAAAAAATTGACTAAGAAGGATGATGTATGAGGCTGGGACATCTGCCATCAGGAATATCATTTTGATTCTCTTATTTGGGAATGCCGCAAATGCAAACTGGGCATTCTTGATTTGTCCTAGCAGTGGCACTTGTTTATTCTCCATGGAAAAGCATATACCAAAGGTCTTGGTCAGTGTGAGACCAAGAGAGTTCACTACTTTGTTAGGCATGACATTTTTAGATGCATTTGAGTCTATGATGTAATTTCTCAACTTGTGACCGTTTATCAATAGGGAAACATAGAACGGCTCTATTTTCCTAGGGGCAACTTGAGGAGCAATGACAAGGTTATTTTGGGTGGATGTGGGAGTTACCTTTGGAATTTATTTTCCAACAGGGATGGTTTTACTCTTCACACATTTAATTAGCCTGTCCAATTGCTTAGGGTTGGATTGTAAGAATTTAAATTAAGTCATTTGAATTTTGGTCTTCTTAACGTGGTCAACTATGTCAAATGATTGGAAAGGATTGATGACAGAGGAAGGAAGTTCATCCTTCTAGTTTTTTGGGGGTGTAGGACTAGTCTATGAATTTGAAGTTGAAGGTAAAGGCACAATTGGGGTACTTACTTTTTTACTACTTTTCAGGTCCTTTGATTGAAAAGGTAGGGAAGTCCCCCGTTTAGAAATTGAAATTGCTAGTTGAGCTCCTTCCCATGTTTTTTCCTTATTAGCTTGTTGAGCTGACTAGTTTTGTGACCTGGTAAACACTATGTATGTTCCATCAAATGCTTTACCTTTACTTATGGGTTCATCCTGGTAATTCAAGAAACTAATGTTGGAGTCGCCAACTGATTCTTCTTGGTCTTCTGTAAAGAGATCAATGCCATTTTCTTGGTTCAAATCAGGCTGGAAAGAGAAATCAAATTTTGTTTCAAGGTATCCAACTACTGAGTTGGTTGGAGTTGCTTCAATGGTAAAGCTTCCCCTATGGGGGAGGAAGGCGATTTGGCTACCCTTGATTTTTGGTAGCATTGCCTTGGTATGATTGATTGGGAAACATACTCCTAGGCATGTCCTTGTATGAAGGAGGAGAAGACATCCCTTGCACCATTTGTTTTCTGAGAGCTACCAACTCATTTTCTAGCTTCTACACCATAGGATCAGTGGTGTCTATAGAAAAATTCTCAGAAGATGAAGAAAATTTGCTTTTATTAGGATCTCTTCTTATCTTTCCTATAAAGATAAGATCATCTTCCACCTTAGTGGCCAAATCCTAAGCTGTAGAAAGGTCAATGTGGCTAGCTCATCTCAATAGGAAACTCACTTCAGGTAGTTGAGAATTGATGAAAAAACATTTGAGATTCTCAGCTGTTGGCTAAGTAATTATAGGAATCCTATTCCTCAACTTGTTAAATTTGGCTATAAACTCCCTCATAGATTCATGAGGCTCCTTCTTCATCTATGTGAGCTAAGCCAGCAGGGCATGCACATATTCTATAGGCTTGAACCTTGCTTTGAACTTGGATTTGAGGGTGTTCCAGTCAGTCGCAGATCAAGTTTGTAGATGATAAAACTAGTCTGCATCAGTGCCTTGCAATGTTTCCACAAATAGCCTGATTGCTACACCCTCATACTCCACACCTATTACACCACAGGCTATGTTGAAGCTACAACATGTTCATCAGGATGAACTCTCCCATCACTAAAGAACTTGGGGAAATTTTTCCTGGAACTATGAGGTAGTTCATGTAGAGGTGGAGTTAGATTGAGTGGACCAAAAGAGTTACCCCAAGGGCCTTGAACTACCATTATATGACTATGAAAAGGGGGAATAACAATTCTAGGTGGATTAGGTATAGGCAAAGCTCTGTTAGTAGAGGAAAATGAAGCTTTGCCTTGTATTGGAGACCTGGTGTTTATAGGAGGAGGACTCCTAGTTCGTTGGAGGTGAGATGGTGAAATAAATAGATCAAAATTACTTTGTTGTACCAGCTCAAATATAGGGTTAATAATACCTTTATCTCTCTGGCTTTATGTATACAGTGAATCTACCAGAGTGAAAAATTAAAAGGGCAAGAACTGGAACTACTTCAATTTGAAGCTTGAAGCTTCAAACTACGTGTTCTATCCCTAATGGAGTCACCAAAAACTGTTGGGTGAATATTTTGTCACCAACTAACTGATGAAAAAATAGGTGCTTCAACCATAGCATAAGGAGACTGATCGGCAAAATGTGTAGGTCTACCACATTAAAATGGGATAAATCTCTCCTCTCATCAAGGGGAGGTTCCCTATATGGCAAGGGAGGTTCCATGCTAACTATTAGATATATAGATATAGAAAATACACATAGGGGTAGGATAACACCATCCATCTCTCTTTTTTCAGAGATGATGGTCACCAAACAAAGGAGAAATCTTGGGTGATTGGTGAAGATACTTCTCTTCTTTCAGAAGTAATATTCAATCAATAGCTAGATTCCTTCCTGGTAGTAAAATGCAACAGGACATAGTAACACAAAAAAATAAGGTGTAGCACAAAGTCTCCACCTCAACTACCAAAGAGTAAAATATATGAAGGATAATGGGGGCAAGAAGTCTTCCCAAGATCCTTTTCACAAAAATAGAAAATAGACAAACTAAAGATAATTGTGGCAACACAAAGTCTTCCCACAGTTGGCTTCAGGACACCTTCTAGGTTACTTCCACTAGTTATTCTTATTTAATTAAATGGATAAGATGATATTCAGGAAATAGACATAAGAAAAATCCCCTAAACAACACAAGCTATCTCAGCACAAAGTCTAAAAGGTCACTTACTTTCTCATTCATTCAAGAAAATATGATTAACAATCTAAGCTCAAAGTCTCAGTAATGCCTTTCAATTTAGGTAGAGTTTTGCTTCTTATAACAAAAAGATTCTCCTCTCAAAAAAATGAGAAATTACACTATATAGCAACCAAGAAAGACTTGGCACTTTGTTTCACAAAATGGCCCATGCTACATTTAATTCCTTGAATGCGTTTAAAATTTTGTGAAGAGGCCATGCTGGAATAGGGTATCGGCCTTAACTTTGGCATGTTAATTTTTCTCAAATGTCCTCCCAAGTATGGGCCACCTATTCCTCTTCAAGATATTTGTGTAGCTATCAACATTGTCTTTACTTTCATACAAAAAAATAGGTCATACCTTTGAAAGTTTGTGCTCTCTGATGTCCACTTGGTGGACTGTTCCACCTACTATAATAACTCCTATAGATATTTCTATATTTCCTATAGATTTCATCCTTTTCTTGTTATGTTTCATCTTTCCCTGCAATCTGAGCTCTCGGGATTACCTTCTTGCCTTCATCTGGCTCTTTCAGCTCTTTCTTTGGTTATTCACTAAATTTATTCTCAAAGTCACACCATATTTGAAAAGTAATGAATATTTCACTACCCTAAATTTGACATCCATGGGGATGTCACTGATCTCTTGGTCACTTGAACTACTTTGAACCTTGAACCTTTGAACCTTCAGAGTGAATTGGTTCAATGGTTCAATGGTCTGAGTGGTTCAATCAACTTTTCAGTTCAATCGGCTCTCTTGGTGAACTTCAGCTTGGTTCAATTTCTCCTTGGTTCAATCTCTTTCTTTTCCTCTTTGATTGAACCACCTCTTCGACCTTGTTTTTGAAATCTTCCACTTCCTTTCTTCGCTCGAAGCTTCTTCTCAAACTTTGAACTTATTTGAACCTTTGAAATTTGAACTCTTTTGGTTCAAGGTTCAATGGTTCATTCTCTTTCTCTAAATCTTCTGAAACTTTGAACTTTCTAGAACCTTTCCTTTTTTGTCAAACTCACTGAACCTTTGAACTTGTGAATTGTTTTAGTTCAAAGTTTAATGGTTCAATGGTGCATTCTTAGCTCTTTGAATCCTTTGATTTTCTAAGTCTCTCGATATTCATTGAACTTTTTGAACCTTTGAACTTTGAACTCTTTTGGTTCAAGGTTCAATGGTTCAACGGTTCAATCTTTACTCTTTGAATTCTTCTTTTTCTTTAAGTCCATCAAAGCCATTGAACTTTGAACTTGCTGAAGTGCTTAACTCTTTTTAAACCTTTAAACTCATTGAACCTTGAACCATTCAGAAGTGGGGTTCAATGGTTCATTCCATTTGTTTGAAGCTTGTCGTTAAGTCTTTTGATTGAACCTCGGTGTTGAACCAACCTTGAAATTGCCTAAGTATTAGAACTTCTTTCTTTGTGAAATCTTGCTGGTTGAACCTGCGAGTCCCTTAGCTAAAAATGTATGAATAATTGAAGAACTTGAGTGCTCAAAACATTTTTTTTTAAAAGGAAGAGAGCATTTTGGTTCTATAGGACCAAAATAGTTAATATGTTGTCCCCAAAAACAAGTGACAGATTTTGGGAATGACAGGATTGTTGGTCATTCTCTAAATAAAGAATATGATGCAAAAAGATATTGATGAGTAAATTTAGGCCAGTGGTGATGCTAGGTCTAGGATCCTCTTTCACAAGATATGTAAAGTTAAGTGATTAGTTAGTGTGAAGAGATTTATTTGGAGTGGGAGCCTAAGGGGTAGTGGTTAGATTTTTTGTTGGTGGGTTCAATTTATTTTGATTATCGATGAAGGGATGTGTAGTTGCTTACATGCAGTTAACCTCATCCTCCAAATAATAGATCTTACATATATATTGGTCATATATAACATAGTTTTCCACATCTAAATTATTTAGGTTAATTGATGGTCTACTATTCATGTGAGGAATAGATGCATTGCCTCCTATGAGATTATTAGTATTAGAGTCAAGATGATTTACAACAGTTTCAAACACATCTTGCACTTCATGAATAGAGACTCCACTCATGGTTTGAGTATTGGGGTGATAATAATTGTATAATTTATAATCTATATTAGTGTTTAAAATAGGATTGTTCCAAATCACCAACAAATCCTTACCAGGGTTAAGTTGGATTGTTATGTAGCCCTCCATGCCAAGAGATCCACTTATATCATATCTAAACATATTCTATGGGTATATGGGTAATCATAGTATAAATGGAAGGAAGGAGGAAAATGGATAAGGGATAAGGAATAAGGATAAAAAATGGAAAAAAAAATATGAAAGTCTTTCAAATTAGGTTCACCAATTTGTTACATATGAAAAATAACATGCGAACCTATGCACTTAAATTTTTAAGACCTAGCTAAGACAACCAACGTAATATATAGATAATGGTTAAAACTAGGGATTGGGTTGATTTTTTATTGGAACTATATTCCTAATGATTAATGGAAAGGGAT
>JARHVA010002447.1:807500-995000 GCA_037957365.1 Torreya grandis
GTTCAAAAGCAATGGTAAATAGGTTGTGGTTGTAGAAATTTTAAAAAATACAATCTCCAATACAAATTTTTAGATCCAAAAAAAAAGACAAAATTAGTTTACTTGTAGAATAAGGATGGAGGTTGAATGAGGTAGTTAGACTGATTAGAACTCTTATTAAAAATCATAAAAAGACTAAAAATAAAATAAAAAAATAGAAGTGGGATAGATATTACCAATATGGAAGCAAAATCAAAGTGGAAAGAATAAAAAACATGCGAAACACATGAAATCTTAAGTTCTAAAATTTAAAATCAAAACTTAGACCAAAGGTGATGGAATCACTCCTATTTATAAGTCCAGTTGTGCAACCATAGATCTACATTATATAATCACCTCATATGAAAATGAGACCACCAAATAGTAATACATAAATATCTTATAAATTATATCTCTATTACAGGAGTTTATGAAACCATCATGGTGGTTTTGTCACTATTAGGGTGGTTCCATAATATATAAAGGTGGTTTCATCACCAAGGAGTGCAATTATGTAACCAATGAAATATTTTTTAAAACATTCTAAGGAAAGCTAAAAAATTAAATCAAAAGATATTTTGATAGGGTCAAGAGAGAGATAGGGAGGGAAAAGGACTATAATTTTAGAGAGAACTTGAATTGAGTGTAAATTAGTATATCACTACATCATCACTGGACATCATACTATAAATATCACACTGTATAACTTTTGGGTACATATAAGCACCTAATTATGATATATTACTGGTACCACTCATTCAATAAAAATGGAAACTGATATAGAAATATAAACCAACTTCTAACAATATGCTAATGTAAGGAAATTAGAATCAATCAACAATAATAGTGAGGAATGTGGTAAATAGTTTTTTAATAGATAATTCATAGACTCCTACTACAACTATGCATAAATTAGTGACACAACTAGAGTAAAATAATTTTGATATATTTTGATCACTATGGTTCATAATTTTTAGGACCTTCAAGGTGGATAGATGATTATATTAGGTTAATATAATTTCTACATTTTTTTATAGATAGGCATCACAAGTGCTAAATTACTAACATTCCAATACCAATAATGCAAATAAACACATACATTATTAAAAAAAAACTACAAATTACCAAACTCAAATAAATTATAACACGAGTCAATATATCAAAAAATAGATTATATAAATATATATTGAATGTTTATATAATGAGATAAATATTACATAACTCAATGATAGGTGAGTGGTCTATAAGACCGACTTCATTTACATCAACATCATCTATATCACATATCAATCGAAACCTAGAACTAGATTCCCTAAGATCATTATTTATACTAGAGTGTAATATCCCTTGTCTCTCTCAATCCTCATACATAGCTAACCATGCCTTAAGCTCAACATTCTCTCACTAAATTTATATATACCCATCTAATAGTATCATACCTAAGGCACCTATTAGATCAACCAAGATCACGTATAGCCTTACCACCTTAGCTCTCAAATCATCTCACTCTATTGTTTCTTACATGAACATTGTAGTAGTAATCACCACCTAAAAAAAAAAAAAAAAAGGTGCATATTGTATGCAAGGAATCTAAGGCAAAATAAATTAGTGACTTGTTAGTAGAATCAAACATCCAAAAAATAAGATTAAGATAAATCATTCCCAATCCTAGATAATTGGGGGAGTATAAACAACAAAAACAAAACAAAGCACAACTAGGATATAAAAGACACTTTTACTTTCCTTGTAGCTCCAAATTTATTGATGATTTATTTGGCTTGCTTAGATTGTGGACAATAGAGCCTTTGTCAATGGTGATCTTTCATTATTTCCCTTATTCACTTTGTCAATTTGATTGGCATGTATGGTTGTGTGAATCTTCTCCTCAATCAATCTAATTTCATAACATTGTCTTGAGAGATTTACTTAGGAATGGTCATGACACTTGTATTTATAGTTTTTAGAAATGAAGAGAATGATTTGTGATCCTCCATCTCAAGATCAAAATGTGTGGCCATAAATAAATTTAATTGTGACCATCTATCTTAAGATCAAGATCAATGGATGAAAATTAGAGGGCCATGTGAGAGATATGGGTCAAGAATGATTATGTCTCCCACCCAATTCTTGATATTTTTTGATATTTATAAGTGGCTTGACCACTTAGCATGATGTCACCTTTTTAGATATTTTGGTTGAATTTATTAATCTCCAAAAATAAAAATTCATTAATTCTCCATGTATATTTTAACTAACAATTTAATTGGATTTAATAAATTAGGTAATTATAATTTTTTTTATTACAATTTTTGAATTTTGACATGGTTGTCCTTCACACTTGGTCAAAAAAATCAATTTACTAGGTTGTAATTTGATTGGGGATGAATTGGAGAGAGGTTATTGTTGTGTATAGCGTAATTCCCTAATTAGGGATGCACTGATGTGATTTATGTCACTTACATCCAATGTGAATATGAATTTGGGATGAACAATGATTTATAGGCTTAATTTGCATTATTTGTAAGAAATCAGTTTGATATATATTTGGACCTGGAAGTGGCCAAAAAGGAGTGTCTACATTTTACCCCTATTTGAGAAGACATTACAAGACATAGGAATAGTAATGTATTTTCAAAGAATGAAAAATTCATTAAGAATAAAAATGAAGATAATGTTTAAAAAATGATGCTCCAAACAAAGTTTTGGAATTCCATGATGCCTCATCAAGGGTGTGACCAACACATACAATTGATAGATGGTCCCTAGAACATAATCAAGAAGAATAATGAAATTAACCCATGGGTAAGATTAAATCTATAGAGATAACTATTTAATGCATTGATGAAAATACTAAATTTCCCAAAGGTGATTATAATCAGTAATGGAAGCTAATACATTGATTTTCCCAAAGGTGTTTATAATCAATGGCATAGTTATGTGCCCCAGTAATGTAGATAGGTTAAAATAATGATTTGATAAAATGAGGTTATAATAATTTGGATGACCTATACTGAATAATGATTTTACCCTAGTAGGTTATATTTGAACATGATAAACTAGTTATGCCCTAATAGGTTAGATTGGCAAGCAAAATTAAGGATATAACTTGTTACATAGATTAAAGATGAGTGGGTGCAACTATAGATATGATGGTCTAATGATTGAAGAATCCATAAAAAAATAGGCACATAAGGATGTATAAAGTGATTAAAGAGATTATTTGAATAATAATGGTGGTTGATATAACTTGAGATATGTCATGTATCAAAGTATTACCTACATAGTCTAAATGGACCTCAGGCTAATGAGTTCACCTAAAAGTGGGAGAACATCGAATGAGGAATAGAATAGAAGAATAAGAATTGATCAATGTGAATAATTATATTTTACCTACTAATGTGGAGATGCTCATCCTTATTAACATTGATACAACTAGAATGATCAATGGGTGGAGTCGATTAAGGAGGGTGGGAGGATTTTCCAAAGTGAACAAGGAGAAGTTTTGGTAGAATCATTGATTTTAATATCTACTTTACTGATTTTTGTTGTAGCACATGATGTGATACATGATGATAGAAAACATCATGGTTAATAGGCCTTAATGTGCATAAGAATTGATTCTCAATCCAATAAATATTAGAAAACAATGCACCAATGATAAAAACTATGATGAAAATGTTAACATAAGAATACAAATGGACTCAAGAATAATGTTTAAGGAATAACATAATGAATACATATACATTGAGTTAATGCATAATAAATAAATCAAATAAACATGCAAGAAAACAAATAAACAACTAAGCAAACACACATAAAAAGCTTAAAAGTAAAAGCAATATAAAGCATCCTGTCATCAACCAAGTCAATACCTACATATGAAGGCTCAATAAAATGATAAACATATGATGCCCCCAAGAAAGTCTATATATAGGGGAACACAAAGTGGGTATAAAATATTATAATATAAGCTACATACTTTGGTGTTACTATAATTGGGTAAAAGTTATGATCTTGGCTAAAAAGTGTGAATTGGGCAATGCCCCTAAGCAAGGATACATGCTAAAGGAAGGTCACAACCCAATGGGAATGAAATTCAATGGAACCAACAATGGATTTTCCCTAGTAGGGTGGATTTAATATTTGTGACTAGGTTTAAGATAGGGTCAATGTTTTTGGATTTTGGGGCTTTCTATCTCTCTAGGAGGTTATAAGCTAATTTTCTAATTTTTAGGATTTTGAATTTTTTTGAATTATTGGATTATCTTAACTCATTATATATTGATAAGATACCACTCCCAAAATGGTAAGATCATGGGCTTAGGTTTCTTAAAAAATGGCAAGAGCATGGTTTTTAGAATATTGGTAAATAGTAATAAGTTGACACAATAATTCCATATTCATTGATATCAGAGACTACTAAAAGATAAGGTAGTATAAATAAGGGCCTAACAAAATTTTGAACACCACAAATTACCTTTGATGGAGATAATATAAATGAATATTTCCTTCATGAGGAGTCTAGGGATTATTAAATTATGTGAGGGGTTAAGTGAAAGTAGTAGAAACTATTGCTATGGGTTGAGTTTTATAAGATTGGTGTCTATCAGGATATATAAAGACTTTTTGGAAAAATACCATCATCACTACAATCCAAGTTTTATGGGCTATAGCTGAGTGGAGACCTAAAAATATTTTATTTGAAGGTTTTGTAGATTATTTTGGGTAAAAAATCATCAATGTGGTGAGTGATAGGGGATAGACTACACCTAATTTAAGAGTTGTAGATCTAATATTGGAAAAAGGTGGATATGGATGTATCCTCTACCTTAGTCCTTGGTACCAATGATTTGTGGATTTCACTAAGTGGGGCCTTGCCAACATGAATCTTAGTAACCTAAGATATTGTGTAAAGTTAGAGAAGTTGGGGTAGATTTGACATCCATTTATAAAACCACCAACCCCATGAAAACCTTGAGATACATAAATAAAACAAAAGATTGGATGCAAATTATAGTATATGGACATCTATAATGCACCATGACATAGTAAAATAAATAAAAGGGATCATGAATGCATATAACTAATTTATCGGTATGACCATTTGATTGAGGGTTATGTCTCCAATTTGAAAGGTGAGTGGATGTGACCTTTTGTAAGTACTAAAATTTTTGATATAATTGATGATGTCATGGGGCCCATTCAGTCAAAAACTGGATAATACATCATCAAGTAACAATGGTCATGCAAGATATATAACCCATTGACTTGAGAAAAAAAATTTAATTTGAATTTATTTGTTTTGTAGGGTCATGATAGAGTAGAGAAATGTGAAGGTTTATAATGGCACATAATGGAAAAAATGAAAACTTAGGTGGGGATAATTGATGGACACCACTTCCTACCATGATCTAAGAGGTGAACAAGAATATATTTCATATGTTACATTGAGTGATAGACCTTGTAGAATAAATACTGATACAACAATAGCTAAAGGATATTTGGCCTCAACCTCAACCTTAGCCCCAACCTCAACTATGATGAAGGAGGTGTGATATTAAATAAACAAGATGTAAATTAGGGGAGCATAACCCAAGGATAACAATAAATTATTAGCTACCATTTTGTCATGGAGGGAATCCTCACTATCTAATGGGATGCACAATGAGGTGATAATATGTGTTATACATATGGGCTTAACATAATTAGCAGATGGATGCAATGGTTGTGTTAGTTAAGAATGGTGTAAGACAAAGAGTGGAGTATGAATTTTTCCCTTAGGTGATGCATATGGAGGATGTGAGTAGAACACTCCCACCAATAGCCATGGAAGTAGGGAGGAACATGGATCAGTTAATGTAACCTATAGTAATGTGTATAAACTTTGGGGAAACTAGACATGCATGTTGAATGTGTCTAAGGAGGAATGTCATTGATGCTAGTTCAGTAAGAAAATCATAAGGAGGATGGATCAATTTTAATCCAAAGTCATCGATAATTAGTATAATGTTGGGAGAGTAACTAGACCAAGGCACAAAGCCTAGGTGGTAAAAATGTTTGTATGCACCTTAGGTGATATTTTTTAAATCATATTACAATGTGCTTGGTGTGTACCCCTCTTTGTATGCATTATGTGATGCCTTAAATTCTAGATAAAATAAGAGTTTTTTGATTATTTTGAACATTTTTCAAATGTTTTGAACTATTTTTGGAATTATCTAGCATATTTCCATGTTTTTGGGTATTTCTAGACATCTCAACTTAATCGAGAATCATGAGATATAGAATGGTCCAACTCACAAAATGGTGAGAGTGTTGGTTTAGGTTGCTCATAAAATCATGAGAATTGGCTTAAGTTGCTTGAAAAAATGGTGAGATCATTGGAAAGTGGGTGACTGAGCTAACCTCAACTTGAATTGAGCATTACCTACATAGTCCTAAATGAGACCTCAAGTCATTGGAGTTCTGACTATATGAAAGACATCTAATTAAGTTCTAAAAAGTTCAATTTTAGGCAAATGGTAAGGTAAATTATAATAATAATGTCAAGGTGATGCATCAATTCATGGTAAAGGTGTTTCTCCTAATTTTCCCATATATAGTTATAATTAGAAAATAACAACAAAGGGTTAGTGGTACTAATTTGATAATAGGTGGTTATAATTAGTAGCATGAGGTAAGACAGTAATTTTCCCAAAGGTAGTTATAATAAGTTGAATCCATAATGAAATTTAATAAAAAATAAAGGATGAAATTTTGAGGGCCATTGTCATACTACTCTTAAGATAATATTTTATTCTAAAAATATTGAATCAACTACTAAAACTTCATTTGAATCCATTCTCTTAAGGTGTCTTAAGAACCAAGGGATCAACACCAAGATCAAAAAAAGGGTGGGTAAGGGTTGTTAAACAACTTTTTCCAATTGGTAAGTAAGGTATATGAGATGGTACAAGGAAGGAGATGTTATGATAATTGGCTATAATGGTAATAAGGTTGACCCCAAGTGACAAGGTAAGGTAAATGATAGGGTATGAAAAAATGACAATGGCAAGGCAAAGTAAATGATTTTGTTATTTCTACTGATGTGGAGAATCTCATTCTAATAAACATATGTTATAACTAGAATAGTCAATTATGTAAATTTATATTCCACACCCCTTCTAAATATTTGCTCTGTCAAAAACTTGCTATTGATTTGGATTTTAATAATGTTTTTGTGATCTTCCTTGGTTGTTGATCATGTTTCTTCCAAACTTTAAGACAAGGTGTTTTCATAGCCTCTATAAAGTAATGTGCATCCAAGGATGGTAAATATGGATAAAAAGTGGATAAAAGGTCTGATTTTGAAATTGATAAATGAATCATAATGGGATGTATAATAATTAGGTAATAAATTAAGATAATAACTTCTAAGCACACATAATGTTGTTGATTCTAGATTAGACATAATTTTGGCTATGGTGGAGTGAAATAATTTTGAAGATGATCTCAATAGGACCACAAGATTTCTTAATTGTTTAGTATTGAGAGTAACTACCATCTAATTATTTTTAGATTGGAAGCTATATTGATGTTATCTTTGATAATGTATTCATTAAGCAATGAAGAACTAGTATGCTTAGTGAATTGTGCCTCGAAGAGGTTTTCAAAATTAAATTTGTCTTTATTGTCCCATAGCACCTTTGAGAACATTTCACTAAGGAATGTTAAAATTTTAAATTGAATATCTTCTAGTGCCTCAACAAGGTTTCACTAGAAGATGTTGAGTTTTGACTTTGATTTCTCCCTAGTACCTCCAAAAATATTTCACTAGGAGATTGTTCTTCTTATACATGAATTATGTCTTGGTCTCCCTAATATTCTTTAGATGATATGTCACCATGGATGTAGTTCAACAAGGTGTGACTTTTTTGGTCCCAATAGACACTTATGGGAGGTGAAATTTCAATATAATGGTTAGGTTAGTTGGTGTTAATGGCATGTGTAATGGTAATGGAATTGTAAGAGGTAACACAATCTTCATAGAAGATACTAGGATAGATTGTGTCAATACTAAATTAATCATCCTTAAAAACTATGGAAATATCACAAATATATTAAAATTTATCTATAAGACATGTGTAACTAATGTTGTAATAACCATGAATGTAATATGATTCTAAAGTTGAGTCTAACTCAAAGGATTCTAAATCTTATGTTGAGACTGATGTTGATTCTACTTTTGATACTAAATATGATATCAGTTCAAAAATAGAACCTAACTTTGATGTTGATTATTCATTTAGCATGGAAATAAAGATACTGTGTTGAATGTTTGGTATTGTATGGGTAATGGCCTATAGTTTAACAAAGGAATCTTAAAAAATAGGCTAATTTAAGAAGGAATACACAAATATTGGCTTGTCAAAGTGAGGATTATCAATAAAATTGGAATGGTCAATAGGCAACTCCACAAAGATTATCTTGTCAAAATAAGTCTCCTTAAAAATATGGTAATGTTTGAAATAATGATTTACCAAAAGGTGGTTATAATAATTAGGGGTGACTCAACAAATACTCACTTTTCAAAGTAAGACTCCTCATCTAAAGGGAAAGGCTCAATAGGCAACTTCATAGAGACAAGCTTGTCAAAGTGAGGCTCCTCAAAGAAAGGGAAAGAGTCAAAGGGGAGTTCAACATAGGTTAACTCATCATAAATAGGTGATTCAACAAAAACATCATGAATTTTTTAGTTCTCTTGGCCTTGGATTACACTTAGTTGTAAAACCTTAGATTTAGAAACATATTGGTCTTTAAATGATGGCTTTTGTAGATGTAATGACTAGCTCCATTTTGGTTTAAAGACTAGCTTGAATTTTATAAAGTGGGGGAAGGTTGACAATGGATGAAGAATTATATGTGGTTTAATAATGAGCTCTTTATAAATAGTATCATCCAAAATGGGTTAAAAAAATAATAACTTTAGGTCTAGGATGGTAATCATGCTCTTTCTAGTCATAATTGTGCAACCTTATTGGGATAATGAGCTACTATATTTAGAAGGGATTAGAATGGTAATTAATAAACACTAGAAATTTTGGTTACTAATGCAAGCCAAAGTAGGAGGGTTTTAAATGGTAATGAAAAGGTATTTTGAAGCTTGGTTTCTAGTGCAGGATGAAGGATGAAAGCCTAGAATGGTATTGTATGGGCATTATGGAGCTTGGTTTTTCATGTAGGCCCAAAGAGGAGGTCTTGTAATGGTAATGAATGGGCACTATATATCTTGGTTGGTGACACAAGACAAAGGATGAGGGCATGTAATGGTAATTCTTAGATACTATAGAGATTGGTTGCTAATGTAGGCCAAAGGATAAAGATGTGAAATGGTAATCCTTAGGTGTTGTAAAGCTTGGTTACTAATGAAAGCTAAAGGACAAGTGCTTCGAATGGTAATACCTAGGCACTAAAAAACTTGGTTATTAATTCAAGATAAAGGAAGAGGGCATAAAATGGTAATCCTTGGGTATTTTTGAGCTTAGTTGCTAATGCAAACTAAAGGAAAATGGCTTGGATAATAAGGTTGTGCTACCAAATACTATGATAAAGGGTCATGCCTTTGTTCAACTATGCAATGTTATAATATAAATATGGATCCGCATCATAAGCTTCATCATTATATGAATATTTAAGAAAAGGGTCATGCCTTTGTTCAATGTATGGAATGTTATAAGATAGATTGAGACTTATCTCATAAGCTACATCATTATACGACTCTTAAACAAAAGGGTCATACATGTGTTCAACATATGGAATGTTATGAGATAGATCGAGATCTGTATCATAAGTTACATGATCATATGGATATTAAACAAAAGGGAGGTTGGTCACAAAATTATCATAGTCCATATTATACATGTTCCCACTATGTGTGTAATAATTCATGTTTGGATCTATAGATAAATATCATGAAAAACAAAGGGTCCAAAGGTAAAAAATAACCGAGGTCTAAAAACAAAAAGATTTTGGATTTGTAAAAGAGGCACAAAGGGGTAAACAACTTAATTAGGCAAAGGTATAACAAAAAAAATGTGATATTGATCTAATAAAATAATCTAATTTATCCAAAGGCAGTTATAATCAGCATCAAAAGTAACATAAAGTCACAAACTCATTCATGGGTAGAGTACTAATTTGGCCACACGTACTTATAATCAATAACAAGAATGTTTAAACAAAGTAGAAAAATTATGAACTAGGATCAATAGATAACAATTATTTGCCCAAAGGTGGTTATAATTTTTATAAACACAAGACTAGACTCAAAAACATAAAACTCAAACAAGATCTCAAAAGCAAACTAAACTAAGGTAATTAGCTTGGGTGACACTCAATAATTGGCTCATTTAAGACTCAGACTTTAATTTATCAAAACTATCAGAATAATGGAACTAAGACACTCAAAATTTGACATAACAAAATTCAAACAAAACACATGGCAATAAATTGGCTTAAAGGACTCTCCAAATAAGGAAAAAATTAAACAATAATTGTTAGGTCTAGGTAAAGGGTTTTTTTAGACCAGATAGGAAATCAACCCAAGTAACACAATCTAAAAACAAAATGTAAACAACCTAAGCCCAAATTATATGAGGTTCTGGTGTGAACCTAATTAGTTTAGTATTTTCAATTTTAAAGGTTTAGTTTTAGATTTAATGTAAAAAGACTCAAATGTTCTAAGGCAAAAGAGCTAGACCAAAATGGGAAACATAACCACGCATTTGAAGAACCAAAGGTATAAAAATGGTTTGGAAAATAGTTTTAATATTAATAATAAAA
Organism: Torreya grandis; assembly: GCA_037957365.1. Lineage (NCBI taxonomy): Eukaryota > Viridiplantae > Streptophyta > Pinopsida > Cupressales > Taxaceae > Torreya > Torreya grandis. The sequence continues at coordinate 818,340 of JARHVA010002447.1, forward strand.
TTTAAATTATTTAGGTATCATAACAATGCTCCTTAAAAACATGACATAACAATGTTTTTGGACTCAAAAATTGAAGGCAAATTTTTGAGATGAAATGGGAAGCATAACGATGCCCCATTTAAACAAGTGACACATAAGCCATTTTGGAATGAATCTCTAAGGTAAAAAGTGTGACACCAAATAGAGATAATAATACCTCTTAATTTAAAAGGGTGTGAAAACATGTGATGTATATGACTCAATTTTGAATAAACAAACAATTTCTAGTATTAAAACATATATGTAAATCAAATAAAAATAGAAGTAACACAAATGGCTCATCCTATTCCTTATAATTGACACAGGTGTGTGTATTTTCAGCCAAATTTTCTACCAATATAACAATACTTTTGAATAATTAAATGTTATTCTAAAAAAAAATTATAGGTTTAGGTAGAGTCTTTTACACCCCCTCTATCTCTCAAACATTGATACGTGGCACAAACTTAGAATGAGAAACACTCAACATTTGGAATGAAATTCTATGGCAAGTGGAGATTTGTCTAAAATCTATAATTTTTTTACATACTAGATATTCCTAAGTGTGTCTAACATAAGAGTGAAATAACATTAATTAGGTTCATACCTACTAAATTATTATGAAAGGGTTTATTCCTTTGCATATTGACTCTAGCCATGTACTGCTTAGTGGAGTTTGATGTTTATCAATACCTAACCTAGGTTTTCATTAGGATTGGAGAGGCTATCCACTCATACCCATAGTAATCCTAATATAATGTTACCTAATTTGTATACCCACCATGGAATAGGGTTGGTACAATGCTGGGAGATGAAATCTTAGGTCAACACACCCCTAGAGAACTTATGAGGGAGAAGCAAGTTCATGCCCACAAGCCAAATGCAATAAAATAAAATGAAAATAATTTAGAGGTCATTTCTAGGTCACCCAAGTTACTCAAATATTAGGGAAAGCATATGTGGCATTATTTTTGACAAGACAAAACAAACAAAGAAATAAACTAAGTGCTTTTGGTCACCTGAGTTCCCTAAAGGGGACTAGGGGAGAGCATACATGCTATATTTTATATTTTCACAAATCAAAGAATTTAATCTAAGTAATTGAAACTATCTAGATAAAAAATAAGAATCAAAAAATATCTTAAGAGTTCTAACTAAAATTGAGGTTCTTTTTAATAGTACCAACTTGAAATGTGTTTGAAGTTTGGCCTTTGTGAAAACTTGAAATAAGAAAATGAAAGTTGTTTTGTTCAAGTTTTAAAAAAGCACCAAAAGAAATGTGAAATCATTGTTAGAATGCAATATTGTTTCTCCTTGATTGATAAAACCTACAAAAAAACTTTTTATAAGTTTTATTGGACCAAAAGAGGAAAGATGACCTACAAAATCAATGTTAAAAACAAAATTGAACATAAATAAAAATAAAATCCTGTAGTTAGTATTTTGACCATAACTTATTAAATATACATCAGGACTTCCTTAATTTTTTGGAAGTTGTTCATAGGTTAAATTTACAATAAATTTAAGATTAAAACAATGAATAAAAAAATATGATCTCTATATCAACTATTTTTAGTAATTAAACAAAATCAGAAACAACAAAAAACAATAGCCAGTAATTTGCTTATAAATCCTAAGATATAAATTATTTTTTAACAAAATTTGGAGAGGATTTTTATAGAAAATAACCTAACATATATAAAAAAATCATATTAAAAACAAAAAATTATAAAAATATTTGATGATTGTACCCACTATTTGTTTTTTTAATTTTTTAGAAGTAAATAATAAATAAAACTAATTAAAAGAAAGAGTGGGTTGTCAGTCCCACTGGGTGTGCCATTATGTATATAAGGAATCCAAAGAAAAAATAAATATTCACTTGTTAGTAAAATAAAACATCCAAAAAACAAGATTAATACAAAACATTCCTAAGCCTATATACTTGGGGGAGCATAAATAACAAGAACAAAACAAAGCACAACTAGAATATAATAGACACTTTTACCTTCCTTGTAGCTCCAAATTGATTTTTGAGGTAGTTGGCTTGATTAGATTTTTTTCAATGGAGTCTTTTTTAATATTGATATTGCATCATTTACCCTTGTTCACTTTTGCATTTGGCTTGTAATGTATGGTTGTGTGAATATTCTCCTTAATCAATCTAACATCATAACATTGGATTGAGAGCTTTACTTAGGAATGTTTATGAAACTTGCATTTGTAGTTTTTAAAAATGAGGAGAATGATTTATGAACCTCCATCTCAATATCAATATATGTGGCCATAAATCAATTAAATTTTGACCATCTATCTTAAGATCAAGATTGATGATTGAAAATCAGAGGCCCATGTGAGAGACATGGGTCAAGAATGATTATGTCTCCCACCCAATTCTTGATATTTGTTGATCATTTTTAATTGGATTAACAAATTTACATGATGTCACCTTTTTATATATTTTATTTAAACTTATGAATTTATAAAAATAAAGATTCATTAATTCTCCATAGATATTTTAACTAACCATTTAATTAAATTTAATCGATTAAGTAATTCTGATTAGTTTTATTGCAATTTCTAAATTTTGACATGGTTGTCCTTCACACTTATCCAAAACATTAATTTACTAATTTTAAATTTGATTTGGGATGAATAGGAGAGAGGTTATTGGTGTGTACAAGTAATTGCCCAATTATGGATGCATTGGCATGATTTAGGTCACTTATGTCTAATGTGTAGACAAATTTGGGATGAGCAGTGATTTATAGGATTAATTTACATTGTTTAAAAAAAATTAGTCTAATATCCTTTTAGACATGGAAGTGTTCAAAAAGGATTATCTACACATGTACACTATTAATGGATGTAGCCTACTTTATCATATCACCCTCCATAACATCATCTAGAACATGATGTGTCAGCTCACATAATTTAGACTTTGGTCATTACCTATCAATCTTAATTATCCATGTAGACACAAAACAAATACATATTATCAACTATTTAGTAAATAATTAAAGAATAATAAATGGATAAGTAATAAAACCAACAACCTTAATAGGCTCAATATCTAGTACCTCATCACAAGTTGTGACTCCACCTTAAAATAATGGATCCCATATATGCTTTATCCACAATTTCATATATGCATATATCAATCCCACTTAATTTACATATACAATATCTATCGCATGATCCCTCTCATATGATGCAATAGAAGAAATCTTTTACGCATATGGTCTGCCCCTACTATCTAGTCTCATTAGAGCTCACATGCTTTGTACCCATATATATGGAGTTAGGGTTACATCATGTGAGACCCAAAACTATTGAATGACTTTTTCATATTAAAAACACCTTACAAAATAAGCCACCAATTATGAAACCAATAGCTCACATAGATACAATGAAGTTGTACCTTTTCCTCTATATGCCCTCCACACAATAGACTCAACCATCAACCCATCTAAGATGTGTTTATAGTGCATGGTACTCTAGTTTCATACCTATATTATAATAGTCTATCTCCATGCAAACTTCTATGGATGTGCCTAATCATGACATAATATCCCCACTAGTTGAGTGATAGTTATGTGCTCATAATCACAACAATGCAATAATTCATATGATCCAATCTCTCCAATAAATGACTCATATGTGAACCTATACAAATCATGGTACATATGGTAAATCATATACCTACCCAAATAATACATAGTATCATGCTTCTCTATATATTAGATGATTAAGTGAAACCTATAGGAAATCAACACACTATTGTAATCCATGACTATGAATGAATCCAATAGCACTGCCAAGAACTTCCACACATGTGGAACATCTCAAAACACAATCATAGAAAATACAACATATGCATCAATCTTGTTATAATAACATAGATCTAGCCTCCTAGAAAAATATTTACATGCATGATCAGTATCCCCAGGTCCTATAGCATCCGATAATACCACCTTCCTATAAAAAAATTATAGTCATAGTATCTTCCAAATGTCTTCCAAAGGGAGGTTCATCTTACTCATAGGAAACCAAAATGTGTGTTTGTCATAATTTCATTGCTTAGCTATTATAGTCATTGTATATGTATTGTATGGTATCAAATTTAGGCAACCAGCATACCAAGGCCCAACTCTTTTGATAATAGACCTCTCTTCATAATAAAGATGTATTCCACACATCATAATTATCATATAACCATGTTACAACTCTTTATAATGCATGTCATCCTATAAAAAACAAGTAAAAACATAAAAAATTAGGAATCAATCAATATAAATTTATAGAATACACAATAACTATATATCACACAATTTGTAGGCACATACTAAGATTTGGAAAACAATACCCTTTATAAGACAATAACATTATCACCTAGACAAGAGTGTTACCTACCCAGATAAAAAAATTGTCACTCAAACATTAGTGCTTCTAAATATAAAATAGTTCTACAACCCTAAATTATGGCCATAAAAAGTAAAATCTACCCTCTAAAATCAACCAAATTTAGAAACACTGACCAAAAATACAATTTTTTCATTGAAAACTAAGAAATGTACTAGTTACTTAATATCCTACCATCCTTCATGGCCTGAATAAGAGCTTCCACCTCCTTGAAATGGATACATGAGACTACTCTCCTTTAAGGCATCTTCATAAATTCAAAGATTTAATTTAAAACTTTGAAATTTACAAAATGATTCAAAATGTTCTCAATTTTAAAATCATGTAGTCCTTTTTTTTAACCCATGCCATGGTACTAAGGTATTGGCCCCACATTTGCAAATCCAAAATTTCCAAAAATTAAAATATTAATATTTTAAACACCATAGCTCTAATTTTTAGCCATTTTTGTGCATAAAGTATAATCATGACACCTTACATATTGTATAAATCTCACTCTTTTACTAACATTTATTTGTCACCTCGACATCACATACCGTATTTTCCTAGCAATTTTAGTATCCCTATGGAAATAAATTTATGTATTAATTCAATATTTAATCCATTACCAATAATCAACACTTAATCCTAAGAATGTTATAATGACAAACTTTAATACTAAATATCAATATACCAGTCATCACTTCTTGTTTGAACTTACACTAGTGTCATCCCTCTCACCAAATGGGGGGCATACATAGGCACTATTTCTACTAACTCAGACACACACTAGATAATTGACTTAGTGCACATATATTATAGATCATATTTTGACTCAGGGCACACTTATATTTACTCGATATATAGTTAATTTTGATCTGATATGCTTCATTATAATTTTTTTTGGATCAGAATATTATTGTTTACATAGACTATACATAGTATGACACAACGATTAAACAATTCTGACATAATTACTCAGATTTGTAAAATTACGTAGATTTGAATAGTTACTTATATTTTTTTAGTTACTTAGATTTACATATTTACTTAAATTTTCTTAGTTTATCTCAAATTTGGCTCACATTTATATATTTACATAGGATAGTGGTCACAATTTATTACATTATTGTAGAAGTTCACAATAATATTCTACACAATTTTGATAAATGGTCAACAAAGACATGGTATGTACATGGTATATGATCACACAATCATTTAATATTGGATCAATTTTACACATGTTATGGTAATAGGGGCATGCACACAATGAAAGTTCACATAGACATAATATCATTGACTCAAGATTTAGATCTTTAGCTTAGATTATATGACTCAGTTATCATATTGGGGACATGTTGTGAGGCACATGTTATCATCTCTTAGTTTGTACACCAAATTATATAGATGGAATCAAAAATTATGCAATTATCCATGTGTTTATTACTATATATATATATATATATATATATATATATATATATATATATATATATATATATCTTACTTAGATTATATGACTCAATTTGATCATTTATTAGATTGGGGGCATGCTATGAGGCACATGTTCCCATCTCCCAATTTATAGATGGGGTGGCATGTTATTCCATTCTCTATGATTTTTTACACTATAATTAGATTAGAATTATATCTATTCTATTTTTTCACTATTTTTCTACCATAATGAATATTATATCCATCCGCAATGGTTAATTATGATTTTTTTTACACTAGTACCCATTTTATTTGAGTTGTGTGGGGTTGAAGTTAAACATAATTTTGACTTATAGTCACATCTCTATCCAAATTTCATAATTGGGGAAAGCATAACTTAGTTCCTCATATCACAATTATTTACCCAAATTTAGTACATGGGCTCCACATCATGGATTCATCTTCACAAGCATCACTCAAAGTCTTGTTTGATTATTTGTCCAAGAAGATAATAATTTTATAGCTCATATTATTATTCACATGTGTCAATCACATCAAACCTTTGGCACCTCCACTTGCAAGTAATCATATTTTACATAGGTAATTACATGTACACATTGGTCCTTTTACTTTTGTTCTTTCATTTCCTTGCATTACTATAATAAAAGGGGGAGGGGATTTGTATACACCATTTTTTCTTTAGGAAAACACAAGTACTATGTATTTTGTGTCTTTTGTATTTAGAAGTTCCTAATGCTAAATTAATTTCATATTCATGTGTATTGTCTTATTCTTAAATCTTTTTTGTCATTATTTCATGTTGATTTCACTATCTTTTCAGAGTCTCAGTCTCTCATGTCAATCATTATTTGAGTCACAAGAATGCTTGGTCTTCATGTAACTTCATTATTTAGTTTATTTGAGTTTGGATAAGAACTCCATAATAGTGTAGGATCATACCCTTATATTATCCACATGCCCCACTATTGTCTCCTCCATGTTTCAACTCTCTATTTGATGATCATTGATTTTAGGTCTCTTTTTATGAATATTTTACCCTTGTTTGAGTAGGTCAGTGCTTGAATTTGTTTTATAGATTCAAAACTTGGATTCTTCTATTTAAAATTTTTATTAAAGCATTTTACATATATAACTTACTATTTTGGCACACGAATAATAAATAAAATTAATATACATCAAGATTAATCATAAAATATGGCACCTTGGGAAAGTACCATGATGAAAACCAAGTTGTTAGCATCATGCATATATAATTTTTTGTCTACAAGTACTTTGGCACTTGGTGGTATCCTCATTTTCATTGAAGACCATTCCATCCATTTTCATCATTCAATCCTATTCAGCCTAACCCATCTTATTGTGACCATTAGTCTTCTCATAATAACCTTGTTAAAGGAATTAGAATGTATATTGAGACCTATTTAGGAAAAAAATTTACATATTATCCACATGATACTTTGATGGATCAAAATATTTGATTCTCACATGACATGGTCCTTGGAGGTTCTTACATTAACTTCCATTATTATCCAAAATTATCCATTTATACTTCATTCATTATTATCTCCCATTTTGGGATGAATTACATTGGCTTGAGGTTTATGTGGATTATGTAGGCAATGCTCGATTTCTAAGGTTATCTAGGCTACCCTTATTTCACACTCTCACCATTTTGTGAGTTAATCTTATGCTATGTTCATTTTATGAGTTTCCATTCCCCCATGATCTCACCATTTTTATGATCCATTTCCTAAGATCTCACCATTTTATGAGTCATTATCCATTCTAGTGCTAAATCAGATTTTTATTTTTATAGTGATTCTTTGTGTATATATTTATTCAGATAATAATTATACCATTTAAAAGTCTAAAAATATTAAACATTTGAAAAGGCTTCAAATCTCCATGAGAGATATTAAGCCATAAAATTAATAACATTTGTCTTGTCTTAAATCCAATCATTATCCTTGATTTATCAATGAGCCACTCATTTTATAAACCCTTGGGATGTGTCCTCATTTATTCCCTCTTTATTTTAGAGTCATTATAATTTAATCTCTTAACCATCACTTGTCTGGGGAAAATTAAAGCTTGTAACTTATTTTAGGATATCTTATCCCCATTTCATTCCCTTGCATGTATCCTTACTTGGGGGAACTGTCTATTTATCATTCATCATTGATATTTCATGCATGGATTATTGACATTACTAATGATAAGATTATTTATATAACTTTTATTTTAGCTTTTTGCGTGTTTTTTTGCTTATTTATTTTTTTGTTTGATTTTTTGTTGTGCCTTGACTCATTCCATATGCATCTATGGCTTGATTTCTTATGATTGTACTTGAGACTATCCATTGGTATATGACCATAATTTCATCTTTGTTTTTCTATCTCATGATGATTTTGTGTCATTTGTCTATTAGATCAATAGTTAGTCCTTATACATAATACGACCATGTCATCTTGGTGTTTTATATCATGATGTGTAATGTCACATGTGACATTAAAAATCAAGTGATATAGGCTTATATACAATGTTTCTCTACACTAAAAATATCTCTCCTTGAAAAATAATTCATTATTTAATGAAATCATTTGACCACATCACATCATCACATTTTACATGATCAAATCAAAATAATTGAACATTCTAGATACATATATGCAAAACATGACATGCATCTCCAAATGAGAATATAAAATAGAGTCATTCACATTATTCCATCATTATTATCATTCTAATCACTTATTATATTCTTCCACATCCACTTTATCCCATATTTAGATAATTATATTAGCCTGATGTTCATTTGGACTATGTAGGTAGTGCTTAATTACATTCAATTTTTGGGGTCAATTCAAGCACCATTATCTCTTTATTCTTCAACCATTATTATGTTCTTCCAATCATTTCTTTTGTTATATGTTATCATTCCCATGTGCCTATATTTAAAAAGTCATTATACCCTTACACCTATGGTTTTATCATTCATCTCATCTTTAATTTGTGTAATAGGTTCAATCCTTGAGTTATGCTTACCAATCAATAAATCAACTAATTACTTTGATCAACGATCAAATATGCCTTGCTGGGGTAAATCAATTTATATAATTGATGATTATATATTCCCTTTTGGGGAAAAATCATTAGTCAATCAATTCCCCTCTTTATGTAAATTTAATCATTTAGTATTTCTTATAATTCCAAGTTTGTAGATTCCACCCTATTTGGGGAAAATTAAATTGTTCAACTTGTTTCAGGATTGATCATTCCCTAAGCTTACAACTTTCACACTTTTTTGGGTAGGCCAAAGCGTATTTCTTATCTTTGGATGCATCCTTCCCAATTCTTCCTTCTTTGGGGTAAATCATTTTTTTACTCTATCATCATTGGATATCAAAACATGCAATCATTAGCTCATATGGATTAATCTCATCCATTGGTTAATTTACCTCTTATTATTGTTAAAATTATTCCTTTAGAGGGCCCATCCATGAATCTAATTTTTTATCCACTCCCTCAAGGGGGAATCACAGGAATCCAAAACATTATTCGAGGCATCATTATGAACTCATTTTCATTAAATTGAATAAAAATTAATGAACCATGAACACATCATTCTTTAATATTTATTAGATCATTTTAAAAATATTTTAGTTATTTTAAAATTTCTTAATTAATCTTGTGTCTCACAATGCCTTATTAAATAGGAAAAATTGTAGACACTCAATTATCATCACTTTCATGTTGAAATTATTATCAAAATACTTTTTTGATAATAATGCACTATTACCAAAACACCCAAGTTATTTTGGACATCTTGCCTGCGTATTTTGAATTTTCTTAATACATCCCTAATTGGAGTAGTACATTGTATGAAATCATCAACTTCAATTAATTTACAAATATTCAAGATATATTTAGGATTAATTAGGTCAAATGGTTCTTCAAATTTCAAAAGTCACATTGCTTTAAATTAAGTTAGTTAAACTCTCTTAATTAACCTAATCTTCCTCTAATGGTAAATACCATATCTTTTGGAATTATCTATTTTTTAGATTCATCAATTGGATTTATTCATCAATTCTCATGGCATGTGGAAATTTTTTTGATAACATCATCATGACATCATAGTCAAATATCAGGTATCATGATACCATCATAAAAGTTATAAAATAATTGTAAAATATCAAATAAATATTAGAATTTATAATCCATGCATAATAAATTCAAACTCAACCATAATTACTAATGGCAAAAGTCATCCAAGATTCACTGATTCTAGACACTCATCTCATTCTTGATCTAATGTCTATAATTGATATTATCATGTTATAAATATAGGGTGACCCATCTAGGCATAACAATTTTTTTATGTATACTTATAAAGTAAAAAATATTATACAATCTTCAACCATTTCTCACATTGATAAAGTGAAACCACTCATAGACAAGGGGAGATGCTGCCAAAATACACTAGTGATATTTTTTAACACTCCTAGCTCTACAATTTAGGCACAAACAACCTTGAATCAGGATTATAAGGAACATCCATGAGGAAGGTATAGTCATTTTGATTGTGTTTTATATTTTTTATATGCTTTTATGTCTTTCTTAATTTGAGGGATTATGCCTAAGGAGTTGTGTTTATTCACTTATTGTTTTGAATGGACTAACATAGAAACTAACCCATCTTGTAATCATAATCTACAGTCATCGATATACAAGCCTCCATATACATAAAAAATAGATTTTAGGTATAAAAAACAAGATTAAGGGTTTTTAGAATGGTTTAAATATCATATGAGCTCAAATATATGATATATATTTATAATTTGGCATATATTATAGGTGCATATGCCATGTATATTCACTCACTTTAAAAACACACAAATTATAGATTACATATTCAGATAAAGTTGAGTATGTATGCTATATATGTGCACATCATTTAAATAAACATACACTACATGTTTTCACATAAAAATACACTTGGGATATATTATATTATATCTTAGCATATAATTTTATACCAATTATCATATATCTAGTGGGTCAGTATGATTACTCATACACATACACATTATGACAGTTTACAGTTGGCATAATTTTAGTGTGACATTGATCTATGAGGATTTGGGTAAACAAATATTACCATAGTTTATGATGATGAATATCTAACATCATACTAACATCAAAAACATCAACATTGAGTTCCACACCTACAAGCCAATCCATAAGATCTAAATCCACTTCTACTCTACCAAACAACTCTTTCAGTGTCAGTATTATAGACATCAACTCATCAATAGTGTCATTTATTGATGTCATAACATACATCAATTATGAATTAGTTGTTACCAACTCTTATAATGGTTTAACTGATGCTTCATGTCCCTATGTTTCATATTAATGTGTACTTACATTTGTTGTAGTTAGTTATGTAGACAAGCATGAAGTTAGGAAGCACATAGACACCACACATCTCATCTATCAAATATTATACAAAAATTTCAAATAAAACCTTTTTATTAAAATTATAAATTATTTATTATCATCTTCTTTGTTTCCCTTGGTATTTAACACAATTCACCTTAATATCATCTAATACCAATGACTTGGGGCCTAGGAGGAGATTCAATGAACAATATACTTAAACAAATTGAAGAGGGTTATGAACATAAGAGAATTGTGCTAGGTCTAGATTATATGATGTGTTTACCTTTCTATAAATATTTAATTTTTGTACCCACTACCTCAATTTTTACAAGTAGAGTCTTCATAACACCATGGTAGGTACTAAAACATCTATACTACCTTTGAGGAGATAGAGGAAGGAAAAATATTCTTCCATTCTCAAATGTGGATCATTACTCAACCAATAAATTTCATCATTGATAATGGAAGATATAAAAAGCTCATTTATATTTAATTAGTTCATAGATTAAACTTTCCACTGATGTCTCACTCATAAACATATTATATTGTTTGGTTCAATATGGGATCTAATAAATGCATCACTCAATTTTAGTTGGTGTATAATATTAAGCCTTTTCATGATATAGTATTTTGATACATCATTCCAATATAGGTGTGTGATGTTTTACTTGGTCAACCATATATTTATGAAATACATGTAAGCTATGAGGAAAATCCTTGAAATTTTGTCATTTATATTTGTGATAAGATATACCGTATACCAAAACTAGTTCCTAAACTATCACTCATAGTGCCAAAAATTGTAAGAATATTGTCATGTCTAGTAAGAAGTTAGTACTTTTTATGGTGATATTTGAATGTAAGAATATCTTGGTGATGCTAATCCATAATTTAGTTTCTTGAGTAGTAATAAAAAAAATCCTAAGATTTATAATCTAAATTGGGAGAATACAAGTATTTATTTTGGTAACCAAAGGAAGTACCTAAACATTATGTACTAAAGCACACTACAGATTTGATTCCTGGATTACCTCTATCTAATGATTATTTATATTAAAAATCATTTTTGGATAATTAATAAATTGAGTGGGAGTTACATGAACTCTTGTAAAAATTACATACTAGGAAAAAATTCATCACCTTGTAGCAACCCAATTGTTATTAAACCAAAAAAGGATGACATATGGAGGATGTGCATTGATTACCAATATATCATCAGGATCATAGTAAATAACCACTATCCTCTTAAAATGATTTAGAAATTATTTTATAGATTTGTAATGAAAAATAATTCACCAAAATTGATCTCAAGTTAGGGTATCATTGGATTCTTTTTGAGCCTATAAATGTATGAAATCCAACCTTCAAGGCTAAATAAGGTTTGTTTAAATGGTTATTCATGCATTTTGGCTTGACCAATATACCATATACATTCATACATATGATTAATGACATCTTGGGGCATTCACTACTTCATTTATTGTAGTCTACCTTGATAAAATCTGAATCTTCAATAAAAAATGAGATGAATATTTGCACCATATAGTTCACATTATTGACACTTATTAGAAAAAAAGTTATATGTAAACATGGATAAATGTTCATGTTGAAGATATAATATTTGGGATATATATTAGATGCATAAAAATTACATGTGAAACCAACCAAGATTCAATTAATCTAAGAATGACCAAAACCAAATAATCTCACAGAGATTCATAATTTATTAGTATTATAAAATTTATACAAGATATTTTTTCTTGGTTTTTATCATGTGACATCGCTTATGAACCAAGTTAAAAAATGTGGTGATAAATAAAATTTCATCTACGAATCCACACAATAAAAATCATTTTAGGAATTGAAATTTAGACTCTATTCTAAACCAATCTTTGTATTACCAGATCTTCAAAAAATATTTGATCTTAAAATAGACACCTCTAAGTTTGTAGTTGAATTAGTCCTCACTCAACATGGTCAACCAATTACTTACCATTACAAAACACTCACCACATTGGTGATAAACTATATAAACTATGATCATGAGCTTTATGCCATTATTTAGGCAGGTGAGCATTGAAAATATTATATCTTATGAAAAGAGACTATGATCTATATATATCAAAATACACTTTAGTCCTTGCACACTTACAACAAGTTACATAAAAAGTGGCATAAAAATGGTCTTCTTATCTTCTACAATTCCATATAAACATCAAGCAAATAAGGGAAGTGAAAATCTAGTCATACATTATTAGAGTCATATGTTAATTCACATTATCCTTTATTTACTTGATACATGTGGACATGAAGTCAATGCATGTTTATAATTGTATCCACCAAACATCTAGACATCTTTTTTTTTAATTTTTTTTGGGTAAAGGAGTTATAGACTTCTACTTGTAGGTTGGAATCCTATATCATCTTAAGCACTTGTGCATTCATCATGAGGGAGAAAGATAAAAACTAATATGGTATGCTAAATTTATCAAGGTTATAGTAAATTTTGGGGTTGAAAAAACACTTTCCATGTTGTATAATTAATTATTCTAGCAACATCTCGTGTCTTATATATCTAAATACATCAAGTCTTGTATTGTATGTGAAATTGTCGAGATGGTTAGCAAGAATCAAGGTTTATGCACACCTCTTCTGGTTCTAGTGACATTGTGTAAATTTGTTTCCATGTATTTTATCTCAATATAACCTACTACCAATCATGATAATGACTATGTTTATTTGGTAGTTTATAGATTTTTAAACATAGAAATAATCATACATTTAGAAAAAAATATATTAGCTCTAGAAGTTACTCAATTATACATTCAACATGTCCATATTCACATTGGAATTCCATGAAACATTTAATTTGATATATAAATAAGTTTGTTGAGAATTTAATATAAAGTAATTTAGTCTATGATAGACATAAAGTTGAATAAGTCTATCGCCTTTCATCCACAGACTGATGGATAGATGAAAGTGGTAAATAGGATGATAGTGCATCTTATTAGAGTGTAAAATTCAAAGAAGAAATGCACTTGGGATAAAATATTTCCTTTAATTCAACACAACTACAATATATATTTATAAGACTACATCATACATATCACTTTTTAGGTCTCCATGGTTTTCTAATCTTTAGCACCCATCAATGTAGCCTATCCTATTCCACCATCAACAACAAAATATTATTTAACTCAGAAGGATGCTAGAAAATATGTTCAATTCATTGAGCATATTCAACACACTCAAAAAAAATTGTAAGTAATACTAAAAAAAAATTATAAGTACAAGTAGCACCATGATAAGCATCAAATATTACATAATATCTAGGTTGGTGATCAAGTCTAGCTACACCTATGGAGAAAAAGACTAGGAAGACCTTTCCTCTAAATTCATCCACTTTGGTATGTGCCCAATACCATCACCAATAAATTATGAGATAATGATTTGGATATTAATCTACCTTATTATCTTGGGTTCCATATAATATTAAATGTGTAACTCTTATGCCATTAATTTCCACCCCTATTGGATACTTTTGATACTATAGATATTCTTCAAAAGGCAAAGATTAATATAGATTGTATCATCCCAACATAATTAGATCAATTCATTGATTCTTGAGTCAAATAGACATATTGATAAGAGTTCACTCTCTTATATATTTTAAAATAAGGTCAAGTGCCTTCCAAGGGAAGATGGTTTATAAAAGTGCAAGTTACCAATTTTTTCCATGTCTCTTAGCAAAACTACATATAATGGGGACCATTATTCTTCAAGGAGGGATGATTGATCCAATAGGATCTAGGTTACTACATCATACCAAAATTTACCTATGTTGTATATACAACTTCATTTTGTTTACAATATCATTAGCATTAGGTTTCACACCTACTTGCTAATCCCCAAGATCTAACTCCACTTCTATGCTACTGTATAACTCTTGCAGTGTCAGTAGTATAAACCTAAACTAAATAGTAGTTCAAGTTAGTGATGTCACAACATTCATCAATTATGAAATGCTTTTTACCAACTCTTATATTGCTTCAACCAATTCTTAATATCCCTCCTCTTTATATTAATGTATACTTCCAATTTTATAGTTATTTATGTAAACAAGAACGAAGTTAGAGAACATATTAGACGCCACACATTTTATCTTTCAAAGATTGTATAAAACTCAACATAATAAAACCTTGTATTACACTTGTAAATTGGTAGTCATCATCTTCTTTAATTTCCTTTCTCTTTAATTCTTTGATCCTTCACATCCTTTGTTATTCATAATTCACTTCCCTTCATAACCCTCCTAAATTTGTTTAACTAGGTATTCCATGGGTCTACTTTTGGGTCATAAATTAGAAATGATACTTATTCATGTAAATTAAAACATTTTTACATTGAGAATTATTTTAAAAAAAAAAATTCAAAATACAATTCATTGATGTCGATTAGTGATAAAAATTAAATATATAAGGTTGTCTTTTAACTTTTAATTCATGATTTTGAGGTAATATACATTGAGGTTCTATGATTCTCAAATACCATGGAATTACCCATAGAAAACACATTATATGGTTCCCAAATTACTATATCGAGGTTCAAGATAATTTTTTTGAGTTAGTGTAGTTGAGGTTCAATAATGCTCAATAGTATTAGTACTAGTTAACAATCATGAGGGTTGGAGCATTACATAGTTACATAGTTACACAAATTTGGGGCACAATAACCCAAAATATCCATGTGATTTAGTAAGGAATCATAATTATTTAATGTTTAATAATGAATAATCATCTCTAATATGTTATTAGGGCATCATAATTTATTTATATACATGTGTAATCCTTCCTTGCTCTTAAATTTTTTTTTATATTTCAATTTTAGATTTTAGATTTCACATATGGAAATTGACTAATATGTTTTCATTATAGTTTTTCATGGATAAAAGCTTTAAATTAAGAGTTATCTCCCAAAAACAAAGTGTGTTATACACAATCAAGCATACTTTATCTTTTTAATATAATATTTATATTGATTTTCAATACTAGAATAAAAGGTGGGCATTTTTAGACTCTAAAATCTAATATTAGGCAATTGAAAATGTCACTTTTGACCTAACTTCTCCATATATATATTATGCACAGATATACGACTCTTATTCACCATTCCTTCACACCCACATGCTTACTATGAGTCAGATCCTCACATTGTAGTATCAATCACATATAGGAACCTACCAGTCTATGAAAAAATAGTTAGATATCTTACTTAGACATCTTTAAATCATCAAATTTGCATTCTTTTCTCCTAGTTATTGAATTTAGGTTTAGACATTTTTTTTGAAAAAATTGACATGAGGGTGACATTATTGAACCTCACACAACAAAGGTTATGTTTCAAAATTTAATAATTCATATGGGTTGTCTAATTTTCCTAGCATGTTAGTGGTGTAAAAAAATACCAAAGTGGACTCAAATAAACAAAAATAAATCCCATATTTAATAATTACTTAGCAATTATATATTATAGATATACACACTACTACACATTGATGAAATATTCCTTATGTTGTAGAAAAGGGGGTCAATTTATCTTATAATAAATCAAGTGCTTATCTGGTTGTCCAAGTCAGTTCTAGACTCATTCCAAGTAGGCACAAACATGGTATATTACCATAATTCTCAACATTTATCACTCAACTATAGTGGAATCATTTCACATAAGTTGCAGGCCTTATGCACTCACCTGAAGTGCAATGGAGAAATAACTAGGGACCGCATTAGGTTAGTTGTGCCATGGCATAATTTTTCACTTATAAGACTTAGTCATTTAGAGAATTATTGTGGTATATTTATTGACACAACCTTTTTTGGGCTAAGCCTAATGATCTATAAGTGTAAGCCTATATTGGGGAACTAGTTCTGGTCATAAGGGTACAAGCCTATACTGGGTTGGTTCTATAAGCGCAAGGGCACAAGCACTTATTTCACTAAGTTTGATGTCATTAAATCACTTTGAGGAGTCAAAGAAATAATTTAGATCAAAGGATAATGTTATGGATATCACTTCTTATCAAGGGTATCAAATATTGGGTGCATGACTCTCCTTACACTTAGTCTATTTCACAAAGTATGATAATGTCATCACTTAGCACAAAGATTCCATTAACGACCTAGATCATAAATTTGCTTAAGCATAACATTCATATATTGAAATTATACAATTATACATATTCCATTCATTATGCATTCAAAGGACATTAACCAGACATAACCAGATTGAACACAAGTAGATGCAACACCCTACTTGATTAATCAAAGTTTAAATATAAAGCATAGTCCATAACATTTAAAATAGAGTATATGCCTAAATGAATTAACAACCCAATGGCTCATAGGCTAAATTAGATGATACAATTGTATCCTTAATGGCATCCATGCTCCATCTAATGATAATTATGGTCATCATAAAGTAGAACCAATTTTATAGAGCTTCGCTTCATCAAATCACATCTCTATGTTCACTAGTTCAAGCTCACTTTTATAGGCTACAAGATCACCTTCTAATAGGGTAGATATACACACATCAGGTGTCAAGATGGATTTTTAAAAATAATTACATTAGTTCCATTACCTTTTACCCTTTTCAATGTGATTTCCATGTGTAACCACTCCTTGAATATGCCTAAGAAATCATTTAATTGGTTAACCTCTTACCAACTGGTGAAAGTTGTGCATTGATTCCTCCAGCTAGCACAAAAGATATCAAAATATAAATCATCCCAAATGATGGCCTCATGTTGAGGTGTTTATAGTGCTAGTGTGGATCTATACTTAGTCAAAATAGGGGCCCAACATACCCCATACAAAATCATTAGTCCATCCTCATACTAGGCTGTTAAAGCTATAATCACGTAGAACTCAGGCATGCTCTCCCTTATCTTGGTGTTGAAGTCCTCAAATTCCTTGATAGTGATGTTTATTTCTTCAGTGGTGTTATCTATTTTTATGAAGGTGATGCTAATTTTGATCACATTAGTTTTATCTAACTCCTTTCTAAAGGCCTCTAGCCTTTCCTTTATTTTTTTCACTCCTCCATCTAGGATTGTTCCTTGATCATAAGCCTTTGTCTAAAATGCATAGAAGAGTTATTATAGGGTTTAATCTTAGTCCTTTATCTGGGTGATCAATTCATTAACCTTCTCCATGATTTTCATGCACTATAACCTTCTTACAAATTACACCTTTGTCATCAGCTCGTCCTTTGCCTGCTTAAGGCATGCATCTATAATTTATACTTGGTTGAAAAAGTTCATGAATATGGAATTGGTTGTATCTACAACTATTTTAATTTTATCAAAGATGTACTCCACCTCTTTAAGCTTGGTAGCTATTTATTTTTGTAATGTGGTGTAGGTATCTTATTCTTCTTCTTATTCTTTTTTCATTAGTTCCACTTTTATCCTTGGGAGCATCTACTCCATTAGCATGCATAATTTATCAACCTAAAATAGGTTTTATGTATCAATTCTAACCAAAATGGATGGTTTGGTTGTATTTAAATGTTCACATAGCTTGAACTTTATGGCCTATGCTTCATCTTTGACATCCTTACAAAGTTTTTTCCATTTCTTTACCCTAACATCATTAATGATGTTCTTTTATGCAACTTTAGTGGCCATCTGAATGAGTGAATTCATAGAATGGATTGGGTTCTTGGCATGAGGGTTGATAATAAGGGAGTCATTCCCCTCCTTAAATTCTTCCATTCCCAATATTGCCTTTGAGGTGCTTCAAAGTGGGGGCTAATCCATGTAGCTATCAAATGCAAATGAAAGCTATTTGGGAATTTTATCTATGGTGTATTTAGGGGGAATGTATTCAAACATATAAAAATTATCCTTTCTCCACTCATTCTACACTTTTTACCTTATGATCAAATATTCACCTTCTTCTTTGGTGATGACTAGTTATGTTTACTCTTTTTTCCACTCATCAGCACTATCACTTTCTTCAGTGCTTTAATTAGAGGTGTCTTCTTCCTATTCCTAGAGGGGTTTTTCTTTTAAATTTCTCCCTTTGTCTACATTTTCTTCTTAGGGTTTCTTAATTCTAACCTCCAGTTGCATTCCCTTAGCACCAGCTTCACTTTCCTCCTATTTTTGTTAGGGTTCTTTGACACTCTCTATTTATTGTTCTTTCAAGGCACTAGCATCACCTTCCTTTTCTTTAGGTTCTCCTTCACTACTTAGGCATGCCTATTGTGAAAATTTATCTACTTTTCTAGTAGAATCACTTGGTGCCTTATCTACTACTTTCATAGTTGGTTTCATGTTTATAGGAACCTCCTTTATTTTCTAATCTTTCTTTTCCTTTTCTTCCTCAACATTCTTCCTCTTCTCAACCTTCTCTTCTTTGTCCTTTTTTCCCTCAGCCTTAACCTTCTCAACATCTTTCTAAGTCATGCCAACTTCCTTCCAGGCCTTTCTTCTCTTCTCCACTACCAATGCCTTCTAAATATATAACTTGATCATTCCTAGTTGCCTCCACACCTTTCTCTTTTCCTCCTCAATTTATGGAGGATATGTGGAGGTATCTTGAGAATAGGCACTCATTGTCCTATCTACTTATTTAAAAATGGTGGTATTACCACCTTAGATGGCCTTTTAAATGTCCTTAGTGCTAGGCTCCTCTCTTACTTCTTCTTATATAACATAGATTTTTATTCCTTCTTTTGCCTCTTTCTTTATCTCTTCCTCCCTTCCTTGTGCATAGGATGCTTCTAACTCCATTTTTTATAGAGTTATTATTGGTAACATGGTGGGTCCCTTAGACTTTTTATTTTTTTGCTTCTTAATAGAAGAAGTAGTCTCTAGCATAAAGGTTATGCACTTGTTCTTTAGAGTTGAAGGAGTTGCTTTCAACACCAATCTCTCCCCATGTTTTCTAGGGAGACTTATGTTATGATTTTATTCAAGTGTCTCCCCCCATGTTTTCTAGGGAGACTTATGTTATGATTTTATCATGGGCTTGCTTTCAACACCAATCTAGAGGGGGAGATCATAATCTTTTCCAAGCTCTATGCTCTTCTTTTATGGCTTCATCTCATAGTATAACATGAAGATAAACCCATTTATCACTTCCCTCTGAAGGGGATGGAGTTCCATGAGACCTAAGTCATCCTCCTCATCCTTTGTGGCTTTCTCTCTTAGGTACACATACTAGCACCTCAACCTACTCCTTTCCATATCCATGGCCTACACTAGGATGTCCAACTAATATGCATTGGGAATCCTTCTTATTTCCTCCATGAAATATTTTACAAAAAATGCATAATGGAGTTTAAGCTATCTAGATAGGTTATCGTCTATGAGTACCAGGTGCACTACACATAAATGTTGCATGACAACAAAGTTCAACATGCTAAACATGTTCTGAGGGAGATCTTACAAGATGTGCCATTCAATCTTCTTTACATCAATGTATTAAGTGCACCACCCCATTACTCATGTCTTATATTTTTAGGAGAAGGAGGGTCAGAAGGTGAGGTCCTAGTACTTCAATGTTAGAGAGTCTTTATGCATTGGTAAGACCTAAAGACTATTTGTAACCATAAAGCACTCTAATCTCCTCCATGACTATTAATATCAACATCGACCCCCATTTGAAGGTCTCTCATACCTTATGACACTCAAGCATATTATTCGCCATCTTTTTAGCAATGAATTTAACAATGTTGAATTTGACCTCTTGTGCCATGTGATAGGCGATGCATAAATAAGCCTTACTTATGTCTATCCATCTTCTACTAGGATAAATTTTAGAACTCATGAGGTGTATCATGACTCTCATGACAGGTTTATTTATATATTTGATTGGGAGTACAAACTTTGCCTTATAATAAAGAAATGATTTTTACAACCCTCTCTTCTTCTTCATCATCTTCCATGATTAGGTGGATGTCTATGGCTAAGCCTAGGAGACCTGTGATTCTATTAATGAGGTGTTTTGATATCTACATGCACCTCCCTATGAAGTAGAAGAAGTATCCATAGATACATAAGAGGAGGAACTGCATGAGTTCTTCTAGCTTACTAAAACATGGCAACTCATATAGTTGGATTGTTTCAGTGATTGAAATTTTATCTCATATGGATACTTTGAATAGTACCATGCCTAGATCCATATTTTATCCTATGTCAACCACTCAGTCTTGGTTGAGTTCCTACACATTATCTAAAGTGTAGTGGTTGTATTATTTCAACCTAAAAGTATGTGTAAAATACACCTAATTATCCCCTACTAAGACCTCAAGGGGAAACTACATTTCCTAATATGACATATTGGTAAATGCCTCAGAGTTAACCTCAGTGATGCTAACTCCCTTAACTAGATGCACCTTATTTTAAATATTATTTATCTTATTTATCATCCACACCCTCTTAGCATCCTTCTACACCTGTAGTAGACCAAAACTCATTCATTTCTTCCCCATTCTAAACTAGCTAGTGTTAAAGCATAGTCTATTGATTTTGCCAAAGCTTGTAATATTTATTAGCAATTTCTCACAGTCATAGGGTCTATAAATACAATTTTAGCTCTTGAGCTTCATTTTTCATTAATGGTAGCCTTAGCATCACTTAGACTTTCTCATCTTTAGTTATCTAGTAATTATATCTCCACATGCCTCTATTTCAATCTCAAATGAAATATAATATTATTTATTATTCAATCATTCTCAGTTGGTGGCTCTGGGTACTTAGGTTTTCACTTTGGTATAATTTTCTCATTTTGGCTCTGGTTCAGCTCTAGTTCTACTCTATATTTTGGGTTCAAATTCACTTAAGTTTTGTAACCTAAACTAGTGCACCATCATCATCTTTATACCTTAACTTCATATACCCTCTTTATTGTAGGTGAGTAATGGCATGGTAGCACATGGATTTATTGAAATATACTAAAATCCACCACTACATTCACATTTATTTTGAATCTTTGTGCCTCTATTTTCACCACATTAAATTCTTTCAACAATGTTTTTGGTGAAGTTATAGGTCTTTTAAAATAGTCATTTCTCACCTACCATTAGGTGGATGCCATCTTGTCTAGATTATTTTCGTCCTATGCTTCATTCACATTGGCATGACCTTCAACATTCTTATGTCAACCTAGGTGTATCACTTCATATGTATGCAATTCAACCTCCTTAGTTCCATCTCATTTTCTATTACGCTTCCTTTCAAGTGTACTTCCATCCCTTGGTCAATTTCATGATATTTCATCTCTTTCTTTGTTTTGTCCTACCCCTTAAAAATTCCTTGCACTTTTCATCTAGCACTTAATTTTCCTCTCTTTATCTCTTACACATGATCATATTGTGTGCCTCCCTTTTATTTATTATGCACTAGCATTCTATGTGCCTCCATTTTTTCTCTTGGTACACATAGTTTTCCAAGTCTGGAAAACTCCACATGCTCAAAAAAATAGGTGTCTAGCCTCAAGTGCATAGAAAGAACCTATGCTTGACTCATCCAATTGGATTTATGTGTATAAGTTATATAATATTTCTCCTATAGGTATGAAAGTGCCTTTATTATTCACTCATAACCAACACAACACAAATCAACAAAAAACATAAGGAAATGTTTAGCTTATGCCAAACTTTATTTTGGTCAGCACAACACAACTTAATTATGATCAAAAATTTGATGTCTAATGGTACAAGCACCATATTATTTATTATAAGGCTTCAATAAATTTTCATTTAAATGCCCAAGGAGTATTTTACCCTAAAATGTGTGTATCTTACATGCACCTATCTATAATATAATGTGGATGGCATAAGGGCCCATCCACCTAGTTTTCAACTTGCCTAGGTGATTAAGTTACTTAGAGTCATATAGTAATACCAATGTTCCTTTAATAAGCACCTTACACTTTATATTCTTGTCATGCCATAACTTCTAGCATGCCTTCTCTATTTGCAAGATCCATCTTACTTAGGTGCATACTTCATCTAAGCACTCCAAGTCTTCTAGCCATGAATTCAATGATTCTTGGTCATCCAAATGACCAATACGCATAATGTGCAATGAGGGCACCATGAAATCCATTGGTAAAATTTCCTCTATGACAAACACTAGTTGAAATAGTGTAGCCTTGTTTAGGCACTTATATGTTTTTATTAGGCCCATAGTATTGTTAACACTCGATCATCCCAATATTTACAACCAACATCGCATATATTTGTGAGGCATATCTCCAATATATTATTAAATGCCTCAACTATTCCATTCACTTAGGGATGATAGGGTTTTGTCTTGTGGTGTGCCACTATATATTCAATGAATAAGATTTGCATAGTTTTATTAAGTGGCATGCCTCTATCTCTAGTTATACTAAGTGGGTACCCATAGTGACTTATTATGTTCTCCCATATGATCCTCACAGTGGTGGTGGATATGAAGCTTTTGGTTGGCACTACCTTAGCCCACTTGGTAAAATAATTGGTGGCTACCAAAATATATCTTACACCTATACTCCTTGCTACAAGAATGATTGGCCCAATAAAATCAATGGCCTATTTTTAAAATGGTGCCTAGGAAAGAATGGGGATGAGAAGCATTTAATCCCATCATTTGGGCTTCCCTATTCACTCACATATATTACATGAATTGGCATAATATTTTTCATCTTGGAATAGACTTGACCACCTAAACCTGATTACAACACCTTACACATTATAGCATCTCCAGTGCAATGGCCTCATGCTATCCCCTTATACACCTATCATAAGATAGAGTCCATTTCATATTTTAAGACACATCAGCACAATACTTCATCTTGGATCAATTTTTATAGTGCCCCTCCAATGAGCTAAAAGGGGGAAATGTTAACTATGATTTATTTCTTCTCTTTAGTTATCATAGTTTGGGGTGTAGATCCAATGTTATGAAAGTAATTATCTCTACCAAGTCTTCAAGGATGTTTTAGACCCTATATATTTGTGTATCTAACATGTCATCCTTAATAGGCACTACTACATCACCAAAGTTGATGTGGGATAAATGGTCTAGGCTTGAGTTCTATTTTTTAGGCTTCACATAACTAAAAACTAGAATTCTTAAAATAGTACTATCTATCTACAAATGCACCCATTGAGAATGGGATTATTCACAAGGTACTTAATCAACTCATAATTGGTGAAGAAGATGAATAGGGTCACCAAAAATTATTTCTTGAATTTTTTTAGGGTGTAGACCATGGCCAGTGCCTCACGCTCAATGGTGGTATAGTTCTACTTCACCTTTATCAATTTTCTTTTAGCAAAAGAGATGGGATGATCTATTTTTCCCTCACTTGGTTGCACTATAATGTTGATAATTACTAATCCAAATGCATCGACATGGATGTGGAATGGAGTTATCTAGTCAAGAAATTATAAAATAGGTGTGTTAGCTAATTTGAGCTTCAGAGTTTCAAAGGCATCTTCTTGTGCTGCACCCCAACAGAATGGCCCATCCTTATGTAAGAGATCTTCTAGCAGCACCACAATATTTTCATAGCTCCTTATAAAAAATTTATAGTACCTGTAATAGATAAGAAAGTCATGAATGTCTTTCTATATTGATGGGTTTTGGAGTGGAATGATTATTATAATCTTCATGAGATTGATGAGCAGACCATATTTGTAGATGATGTTCCTGAACAAGGTGCCAAATGGTGTCATAAAAATGCACTTCTTGAGATTCAAAGATATATAAAACTATCTTCACCTCTCAAACATTAGGTGCTTGTTTTCATAATGGTCTTTTACTAGCCCATACATGGTCCAGTCATCCAGGTATACTTGGAGGAACTTATGAATGAAATCCTTAAATGAGGAGATCACCACTCTAGAGAACATGGCTGATGCATTATTGAGTCCAAAGGGAATCACATTATATGGGAAACAACACCATTTTTTTAAAGGTATTTTTATTTTATCCTCCTCCTCAATTTAGACTTGATGGTATCCTGAGAACCCATTAGTAGAAGTATATATCTCATAGCTTGCAACACCATCCAAGACTTCATCAGTGAATGGAGTCGAGAAGGGTTTAGTGATAAAAGAAAAAATCAATAGTATATAATAGATACAAATATAGATTCATCCATATTTATTAATTTTAATAACCTTGGGGCTCACCCATTTAGATTCTTGCACAAGGTAGATGATGCCTATGACTAGCATACCATCAATCTCCATTTTGACCTTTGTGTGAAGAATGCGGTTCATTCTATAAGGGTGCTTCTTAATAGGGCTTGTGCCATCCATAAAATGTATGCACATATTCCCAAGGGATGGATTGGTGCCCTTCATATCTTGATAATTCTAAGGGAATAAGTCTTGGAACTCCTTCAAGAGATCCATAATTCATGCCATCTCCACATCAGACTAATATGAAACCATAATAGGAATATTCCCTTAATTATTTCCCCTTTTGATATGATGTATACCTTCATAGTTTTTATAGGTACATGTTAGGGTTCATTCCTTTCTTGATGTCTTCCCTTAATTATTTCTATGCAAATATGAGTAGGGTCTTCTTCATCGGGGGTGTTATCCTCTACTTAGTGTACTAGATTTTTTTCTTGTCAAGTTTGTCTAGTTTTGTGCATCCAGGTATCATCATCTTCATCAATCGAGTCACTATTAAGTGCCTAATCCTCAAAAAATGTTATGAGAACCAAACCCTTTTCCCCAAACATGTCTTTTAGGTGCTCTTCTAGGTTTACAGTGTCCTCAAACACAACTATTTGAATTTCTTGCAATGGCTCGATCAATGCCAAGTTTTGTGAAGAAAAGGAGGTGTGAACAAACTTATCCTTAATAGGATCCTAACTATTTGTCTCATGGTGAATTTTTTTTAAAACATACCATGCTCACACCCACATCTTTAAGGTTCTATAGAAGGTGTGCACCCATAAGTTCCTTGGTGGCACTTGCACTGCAGTCAGTCTATGTTTATTTGCATAAGTGCACATACACTATAGGGTTTGAGTTACTAGAATATGTAGAGATGTCTATGTCCTCATTTATTTTTTTCCTAAATCTAATATAGAAGAATACTTTTACATATTGCCAAGTTGGCAAGCTAGGCCTTTGTACTTCCCACCAATGAGTGGCAATGCTTCTTAAAGTATACACTAGTATACCCATTCTTTCTATCTCCTTTGGGATGCATGATCTGATGTCACTGACATAATATTCCACGTGATTTCTCCCCTCATATCTTGGGATCACCACAATTTTACTTTTACTTAGGCAAAATGCTCTCTTTCCCTTCTTCTTATCGCAAGGGACCCATCTTTTTTAAGTTCAATCAATTTGAACCCAACCAATCCTCATAAGTTTTGGTGCCTTTTGCATACACTAAGAGGCACCTCTGACTCGTAGTTTCATAAGATTATTTAACATATCAGTCTCAAGTAATTTTGGTAGTGTCTGAGGCTAACTATCCATCTTCCCATGAAAGTACTCCTTGGTCATTAGGGTTTAGATTCTTGATTCCTTACACCATGATGTTATATATATGGTTTATCTCATCCTCAAGATGAACACTCTCTACATAGGGGTTCCTTGGTCACTTGAGAGGGGGATCACTACCCTCTCCTTGCCATTTTCAAAGGATATACAACACCTTTTGAAGTGCATATCTACATTATTTACATAACACTATGGCCTTCCCAAGAGCACTAGATAATTATCTTGTTCTTATAATTTGATCACTTTTAAGTTAGTATAAAACTTGGTGCCCATGATATTTACAAAAGTGCTCTTTAGAGTTCTAATTGGTTGCATCCTAGTTTTGTTAGCCATGAAAAGTACATGAGTGGAAGGCCTCAAGGATAGCTTACCCATCTTCTCCTAGGCATTCTTCAACAAGATATTAACCTTGGTACCTATGTCCATAAGGATCTCTACATATAGACCATCCATCAATGGTGACATTCATAAAGAGTTCTTGATCATAATCCACATTATGTGTATGCCTTAATTCTCACACACTTTCTATGCATGGAATAATGACTTTAACTAAATTTTCCCTTTTATTCATCAAATTCAAGTATTTCAATAAGGGTAGTATCCCTTCTATCTATAAGAGGTGCAAGATATATATAATATTTTATATCTTAGATTTTTATATATCTTACTTCTTGTGGGAGGTAGCATCCTACACCTCTAGGTCTTGCACCAATTAGAGCTCTCCTTATAGGTTTTGAATGATGCTCATGGCATACTACAAAACATATTTTTAGTGTGTAGGGTTTTAATAAGGTATAACTTTGGGTTCTAGTCATGTGATGTGTTTAGTGTGGATCTTTTCCCCATATCATAGGTATAACTTAGGTGTTAGCACAACTAGTGGCTTAGTTGTGAATCCATTATGAGTAGTTACTAGTACTTTGATTATCTTTGTGTTGGTTGATTTCACCTTCAGAGTCTATTTTTCCACTTTTATCTCACACCTGATCATTCTTGTGCCCTTGTCTACACTAATCTGGCCTTGGATCAGCTTTTTATACAAGTCAAGGAATTCCTTAACTTTATAGGTTCCTCGATAATACCCACACATGGGATGTGTAGGGAACTCATGTTGATAATGTTCTAGGGAACCACACTTGTAACATGAGCAAGGTAGGAACCTTACACCACTACATCCTCCACCTCACCTTTTGGTGCTTATTTACATCCCATAGCTTGCATTTTATTATCCATATCCCTCATTTACTTGGGTTACCTTCCCTCTGACTCGTACAATGGCCTACCTTATGCTTCTCTCCATCTTCTCACACATCTCATCAATTACTTGGAAATCAACTATGGTATGGGTGTAGGAGTCACACACCTAGAAATAGATGATTTTGTTAACCTGATTGGTGAATTGTAACAAAAGGTAGTTTTAAATATCATGCACCTTGAAATAAACCTCATATCTTAGAAGTAATGTACACACATTATTTCGAGGGTAGTTATTCCTATTATGGCCTTCTATTTTGTAGTCAGAATACCATAACCCATTTTGAGCATATTATGATAAACTAGCAATAAGATTTTGGAGTTAGGAGGCCATGGATGAAATCTATTCCTTCTTGAATATTTTGATCCCAATATCAGCACTTTTGATTGCCTCATCTCTGAGTGTGACTTTAAGCACTTCATGAGAGTATGTGAATGTCTTCATGGATAGTGTTCTTCTAAATAACACTAGCAAACCCTCAAAAAACCATTGCACATGTTGGGAGGGGTGAATATCATAAGTACTATTTAAAAAGAGAGTCTTGAACCTTGAATCATATAGGAACATGCTCTCTGTGAGTCCTTGATTAATCTCCTTGAGCATTTCGATGCTCTATTGTTCAAACTTTAATATGTCAAATTGCTTCAGGAAAGCTTCCTTCAATGTGTCATAGTCAACTATAACCTAGTTAGGATAAAATTTCCTATACTAGATATGGATATGATAAAGTAGAGTTATTTCAAACTAGGTTGCCTTGCGCTTTGACTAGGTTATGCCTAGAGCACACCATTATAGTTCGTATTTTAGCACATGCTCTATGGTATTTTACACATCATGATATTCTAGCAAGTGCATGGAAATTTAATAATAGATCTATTATGGGGTGAAGTTGGCATCTAGATCACTTAAATGGTCCTCCAATACTTCTATCCACTAGGTTAGGCATTGGTCCTATTGTTACTACTAGTATCATAGATGATGATGGCATTATAGTACTCACTTATGGTGTTAGGACACTTCTTACAGGCTATTGTCTAGTCTGTGAAGCCGACATTGGATGAGTTAGAATACTTGTGCTTTATTTATGTCTTAGATAACTAGTTCCTAATGGTCTATAGGTATCATCACTCAAATTTTCATAAGGAATAACTTGTTTAATGACAAAATTATACTCTAAGTATATAAAATGGTCAAAGTCCCTGTTGAAAATAGGGTCAGTTATCACTCTTCTTTCTTCACATGGGGGATCTAGCACATGAGCTTTCACCAAAGTTTCAAAGGGGGTAGGCACTTCTATTCCATATTCAATTACCAAATTATGTAGGGACCCTATGCATTCTACACCCACCAACTATTGATCTTGATCCATTGATTCATTGTTTCTCTCCTCACAATGTTGTATTTCAAGAGATCCTTTCATATGCCCTTCTCACTTAGTAAGGGTCCTTTCAACACTTACAAGTTCTATATCTTCCATCAATATATGACATATTTTTTTATAAGTCTAACTCTTAAGCTCTTTAATGTAAATCTTTTCATCCCCTTCCATTGTGCTTCACCTACACATCCCTTTCTCCCCCTTTACACTTGGCATACATGAAAAGACTTTAACTTTCCATTATTGTAGTTTCAAATTCATAATCCACCATTAGTTTCTTGAGTTTTGCATCAAAATCTTTCATAAATTTGCCTCTAGGTTCATGTAAAAACTAATACTCTAATTCTTCAAGGTAGGAGTATGTGGAAACAATGAACCCAAGCATGTAATTATTCAATGCTCCTTAACACCATTTGTTTACTTCTCTCATCCAAGTGGCATCTAGAGTATTAATTCTCTCTAAACACTCTTTCATCCACTCAAGGTGTTATTTATAGCTACATATTTTATGGGTTGTATAGTCAACCAACCACCGATATACATGCTCAGGCAGTTCATAGAAGAAGACCTCATACAGAGCATCATACAGGTTGTTCTCAACCCACTTCCTCAAACTTTATCCTTTATAGGATGGATGATTTGGCACAAATATATCTTCCACCTATTACAAATATCACTCAATACTCTCAAGGGAGATTTAAATCATTTTTCTCTTACACTATTATAGAAAAAAATTCAACATGGGTCCTGACAATGGAACCAAAATATTGTAAAAGAGGGGGTCAATTTATCTTATAATAAATCAAGAACTTATCTAATTGTCCAAGTTAGTTCTAAACTTATTTCAAATAGGCACAAACATGGTATATTCCCATAGTAATCAACATTTATCACTCGACTACATTGACATCAATTCAATAAGGTACAAGCCTTATGTACTCACTCGAAGTCCAACAGAGAAAGAATTGGAGCCTACATTGGGCTAGTTGTGTCATAGCACAAGTTTTCACTTATAAGACTTGGTCATTTAGATAATTCGTATGGTATATTCATTAGTTCATCCTTTTATATGCTAAGCCTGATGGTCTATAGGCATAATCCTATTTTGGGGAACTAGTTTTGGTCATAAGGGCATAAGCCTATACTAGGTTGGTTCTATAGTCTCAAGAGAATGAGCCTTTGTTTCACTAAGTTTAACATCATTCAGACACTTTGAGGAGTCAATGAAATACTTTAGATAAAATTATTATGTTATAGCTAGCACTTCTTATTAGGGGTATCAAATTTTGGGTGCATGACTCTCCTTATACTTAGTATATTTCATAGAGTATGTTGATATCATCACTTAGTACAGAGATGCCATTAACAACCTAGAATATAACTTTGCTTAAACATAAAATTAAAATATTTAAATTATACCATTATAACTATTCTATTCATTGTGAATTCAAAGGACATTAAATAGACATGTAACCAAATTGAACTCAAGTAGATGTAACACCCTACTTTATTTATCAAAGTTTAAATACATAACATAGTTCATAACACATAAAATAAATTATATACCTTAATGAATTAACATCTCAGTGGCTCATAAATGAGATTGGGTGATACAATTAGATCTTTAATGGCATCCATATTCTATCTAATGCTAATTGTGGTCATCATAAAGTAGAACCAATTCACCAAAGTTTTGCTTCATCAAATCATGTCTCTTTCTTCACTGGTTTGAGCTCACTTTTATAGGCTATAAGATCACCTTATACTGGGGTGGAGATACACACAATAGGTGATGAGTCATAATTTTATAAATCATTTCATCAGTTTTAATATCTTGTGCCCTTTGTACTATGATCACCATGTGTAGCCACTCTTTGAAGATGCCCAAGAAATCAGTGAATTGGTTAGCTTCTTGCCAACTGGTGCAAGGTGTGCATTGATTCCTCCTGATAATGCAAAAGATATAAAAATAACAATCATCCAAAATGATCACTTAATGTCGAGGTGTCTGTAGTATTAGTGTAGATCCATACTTAATTACAATAGGGTCCCAATGTTAACCAAGTCTAAAACACACCAAGCCAAGTCAAGAGTGAATATTTTCAAGAATAAAAATTGATGTAGGATTATACATATTAGACATGTTATCTTTAATCACCCAAAAAATGAATGATATTTTATTTTCCTTTTAGTTGTCATTTTTTTATGGTGTGGTTGGTTGGGGTTTATTTTTCTTTGTTTTAGTTTTATGTCATTCTCTGCACTGGTGGAGTGATTGTGTTGTTTCTATCATCTTTTTATTTTAACACTTAGCTTAGAAATTTTATTGGATGCTTTTGAATTCATGTAAGACTAAACTCTAATTTGGTCTTTGTAAGATCGCATTTGAAATTAGGTTTCTTACCTATAATTAGGTCCATGATAAGACCATTCTTTTAACACACTTTTAATCAGGTTTTAACTTAAAAAATAGTTCTTCATAGAAATTAAAAGAGGATCAATAGTGCTAATCAAGATTATAAACCTGATTGGGTCTTCAAACATCTCAAAATTATATGTTATTTGTAAACAGAACAAAATTCTTGACTATGTCTATATTTTTCTTAGCAAAATGTCTTAAGTGATAGTCAAAATTTTAAGTGATGATTAGGTATCAGTGTTTCACATTGGAGTTTGTAGTGGTGTACAAGATATGAAACTTGATCAAACATATAATAGTACTTCAAAATTTTGTTATTATAGGTGGGATATAAGCATAAATAGGTTAGATACTATTAATTCGAGTGTTTGCTTTGGTAAGTAAATATTTAAGCTCAATTCAAAAGGGGAATGAATTATTATTTTATCACAGTGTAAATTAACATTTAGATCCTAATAAGGTCGTGAAATAACTTAATTATATCCTAAAATTCTAATTTATGCATGTATTTTGATTAAAACATGAAGATATGTGAGTATAATATGTAGTTGTATGTGTTTGATGTCCCAGTTGGGTTGGTGTACACCCTTGGCTAGGCCTATAGTTTTGATCAAAGATGAAAGATTGATTTGTGATGGAAAGTCTTGGATAAATATTTTGACTATGATTCTATAGAGGAACAAAAAAGGGTGAAATTTTCATGCATGAATTTTAAGAGTCGCACCTCTTATGGTGGGATCATGTGCAGGCTAATAGATAGAGAAAGAATTAAGATAAAATATGATCATATGATAGAATGTTGATTAATTTCAAAGCTAATTTTTTACCCTCAAACTATCAATTGAGATTGTTTATAAAGTTAAATTTTTTGAGATAAAAATAGATGAATGCCAAAGACTACACCAAGTAGTTTTATAGACTCACTATAAGATCTAGACATGATGAGGAAGATCTAGATAAAGTTACAAGGTATGTGAATGGACTGCATTTTGACATATAATAAGAAATTAGATTGTTGAACCTAAGGATTTTAGAATAAGCCTATGAATGGGAATTAAAGGTAGAGGAGAAAATCATGATTAAAAAACAAGAAAATTTTATAGGTAGAGGAAGGCCTTTGATAAGACGAGGACAAGACAATGGTGAAAGAAGACAACAAAACCAGGGTGGAGAGGCAATCAATTCAAAAAATCAAAATTTAGGCACATGTGGAGGATACTCTTCTAGAGGAAAATGCTTTTATGGATGAGGTATAGGTAGAGGTTTTTCATGGTAAGTGTTTTGGGTGTAATATATATGGTGTACATAAATATAAATATTATCTGAAAAATCCTTAGAATAATAGTAAGAGAGTTCAAGTGAAAACTCATATAAACCTTGGAAATGAGTAGAGTTTTAAGTATCCAATACATGAAGAAAATCCAGAACAAGGAGAGGCTCTATTGATCAATAAAGTGTTTTTGAAACTAGCTAATGAGTTGAATGAGCTGGCATAGAGAAATAGTTTATTCTAGACTATTTAAAAATTTGGAGGTAAGTGTTGTATAGTTGTGATTGATAGAGGTATCATGAATAATATGGTTTCTCAATTGATGTTGGAAAAACCTGGGCTAAATTATTGACACATCATACACCATACAAGGATTTTTACTTGCTTAAAGAGAATCAAGTGTTTGTAAATGAGCAATGTCTAGTGAGTTTTTAGTTTGGTTCACACAAGAATGAAGTTTTATGTGATGTTATGCCCATGGAAATATGTCATGTGTTATTTTAAATACCATGATATTTTGATAGGATATTTATGAATGACATAAGAGAAAACACCTACATTGTAATAAAGGATGGCAATATCACATCGAGTCTAATGAATGATAGAGATGTAATGAATAATACTTTCAAAGTGATATTGGTATCTATTAAAGAGTTATTAAATGTGGATAAGGAGAAAGAGACATGTTTTAATTTAATTTATAAGCTTTTTAAAGTTGTCATAGCCACTACGATAAGTTATTTTCTCATGAAAATTTAAAATATGTTGAAATATTATGTTGATATTAGGACAAGTGAGTTTCCAGATGGACTACCACTGGTAAGGATTTTTGTCACCAAATATTTCACCTTAGAAGAGGATGTTTAGGTTTCTTACAAATTTTGGAACACATGGGAACATTTTCAAGTATGTGGGTGTACCTATATCAGAAATGAGCCTCTAGGTTTAAGGGCTAACTCCTTGAATATATCGTGCAATGTTTGTCACTTAATATATTGCTTATTTATGAGGAGAAGAGTTAGAAAATGCATAAAATAAACCTAATATAAAGAAGATGATTCAAAAATAATGTCTTCCACATGATCATCATATTTTTACCATATTGAAATAGAAAATATAGACTAGTTTTAAGTTTTAATAGATTCTAACATTAGTATTTTAATACAAAAGTGAGATGTAAACAATAACACAAGGTAAATGAACCAGAGGACAAATTTCACACTCCAAGGATAATTTTACACTTGAAAAGCTTTACACACTAGACTACACTTTATATTACCTATTAGACTAAGAACTCTTACTCAAACATGAAAGGACAAGGGAAGGAAGGATAGATAATTATCACTTCTCATCATCATACATCACCTACAGACTTAAAAAATTATTTAAAACTCAAAAATAGACTTTTATTAATGTTCAAAATCAAAATATAACATCAATCCAGTAGGGCTTTGCCATATATGGTGTGGTTGTTTTACAATAGCTCAAGATCTATATTTATATAAGAAAGGAAGCAAGAGAAAGAAATCCTTGGTGCTAAAAAGGGGATTAAATTAGTTTGAATACTTGAACCACAGTTATAATTAATTTTGAAAACTATACTCCTTAAAATCATTTGATTAATCTGGGTCACCTCAAGTGGTTGCATAGTTATAATATTCCCTCCTTGATCTTCCCTAATAGTTGCAATGATGGGATCTAGTTTTTCTAAGTTGGGTTTCAGCATTAATGTAGTTAGAATAATTAGATCAATCTATTAGGGATTTTTCCTAGTGCTAACTATTTTTTATTTCTTTACCATTATGTGTAATAGTGAGGAGTAAGGTCCCTTTCATGAAGTTAGATTTTGGAGATAAAACCATTCAAATCTGTGTGTCTACCTTAGTGGCATCCTTCAAAATTTTGGCTTTGGTTCAAATTGAACCATGCTCAAACTCAACTATATTACCTTTTGTTTACCTTGCCTTATCAAAAACTACTTTTTAAACCTTTATCTAAGTTACCTAGGCTTTCTTTTGACTGATTGGCTATAAAAAATTGGTTTATATCCTTGATCTCTTGATTCATCTCACTCTATTGATCTTGATTTGAATGGTTAAATTCACTCATTCCAATTTTCAATCACACGTTGATCTTGAAATCCTACTATCAGTCTACTTCTTCATGTGCTTACACCATGTGGTGACCTCTCAAGTTCCTTGACTCATTGACTTGATTTTATGTCATTAGATTTGAATCTACAATTGAATGTGAGCCATTGATCTACCTAGGCCCACTGTTCTACTAGTCAAGCTTACGTCATTGGATTTATGCTTGATTGATCCACACCATCAGATCTTACCTTTTGAATTCCAATGACTATTTTTTGGGACTTAACTTTGACATCTACATGATCATCATTGGGATATTTTAACCTCAATGGTTATATTTTAAGGCTTGAATTTGGCATCAATGTGAACATATTATATTTTAGGTCCAAATTTAAAGGCTTATAACTTGAATTAAAAAGGTCATGGATGCATCAAACTTTTATGAGATGTTCTTAAGGCCAAAATTAATGAACCCATTTGATCCACTAGTCCTAGGAGCTTTATAAGTTAATCTATTAAATATATAATTTGGCTTGTTTAAATCATTTTACATGATGTCTTGGTGATGATCAAGCTCATTTGGATAAGTATGGAAAACTTAGTGAAATCTGACTAAGGAGCCAACTTTTCACATGTATAACTTTTACTGTGCTTTAGCAAATGATCTAAATCTTATCACGTAGTAACTAAGGACCAAGTTGAATAAACCCATATGGCCATTTTTTCTTGAAATTATCATACATGTGAGATATATCTTTGTGAAGATGATCACTTGGCTATGTTTGAAATTTTTTAAAATGGCTAAGTATGGGAAAACATGCAAAAAGTGATTGAGGATCCAACTTTGGACCTACATATATTATTTGGTGGAGGACCTACAACGTGGTGCATATGGACTAGGTAAAAATGTAAACAAACCCATATAACCAATTCTATTTGAATCATCTACATGTGGTAATGGTGACATCATCAAAGTGCCTCCTCAAAATTTCTACCACTAGGCCCAAGTGTCTCAAAGAACACCATAAAGAACCAAAAGGATCCCACGCACTTCTAAGCCATTACAGTCATTCTTGGTATCTCATGGGGGCTATGAAAATTTTGTCATGTCCTTAGCAAATGGTGATTTACACTTTAAGTGAACCCAAAGTATCTTAAAAACCTTGTGAGCAAATTGAGATCTTGGACTACTTCTTCCATTCAGATCCTTTTCTTTAGGATTCATTATCAGATGAAATGTCTAAGAGGAGTTGACCTTTGAGAAAATTTCCAAGGGGAAATTTTCCTACAATAATTATGGCCTTAGGACTACCCCTCAACCCTTTTGAAATAGCCTTTTGCCCTTTGAAATTGTCCTTCATAACTTCTATAAAGTGCCCTTTGGATATTATGTATTGGACCATTTTCATGAGAAATAACCCATCGAGAAAATTATCAAGGGACACTTTTCTTGAAAAATGATCCTTCAAGGATTTGTCTCGAGACAATTTGTCTAAAGAAAATACCCTTCAAAATTTATATTTGGTTGACCTTCCTGAGAAAAGACCCTTTGAGAAAAGTATTTGGGACACTTTGCTTAGGACCACTTTGCTTGAAAAATGCCCTTGAAAAAAGGTGTATCAAACCATTTTCCTGAATAATTTCCTTTAGTAAAATTGTTCAAAAAATTTTACTAAAATAAATAACTTTTGTCTTTTATTTCAAAGATTTTGTCCAAAAGAATTTATGCCTTTAGGAAAATTGTGTGGAACATTTTTATTGAAAGAAATTTGACACTTAGCTTGAAAAAGATACCATTTGGGATTTTTGCAAATGTCTACTTCTCAAAGAAATAAATTTTGGGAATTTTTAGGATCTATTTTCCCAAAGAAATTCCCTTCAGGATTATTTTGTTGGATAAATTACTTGAAACAATTCCTGACATTTAGCTCAAAAGACTCGAAACAAAATTCATAAAATAAATAACACTTAGCCAAAAAGTGGAACAATTTTTCTAAGGGAAAAATGCCTTGTAATTTTATTTTGAGCTTTGTGTGGATAATTACCTTGAAGGAATTCTAAATTCTCTAACACTTGGCTAAAATTTGAAAAATTTCTCAAGTTTAACCTTAGGCTTTTTTGGACCTACCCTTGCAACTGGTCAACATCATGAAAGTCTATTACATGCATATATGATTAAAAAATGACCCTTAAGACACCAAAAGACACAAGGACTAAGCTAGACCATGACCATAACTTAGAATGGCATATGAAATGGCATTAAATGAGCTACAACATACCCTATAACATTATAGTAAACCCTTATAAAAGATTCTGACTATAGAGGGTTGACCCATTATTGCCCGTGGGAAAAAAATGATCAACATCTTTGGTAATTTCCCAATGTTGGCATGCTTGCTATGCCATGACTAGTTTCATAATCCTATCCATTGGGTTATGGATTCACAAGTATACAAGCTATATATATAAACTACCTTCAACAACACACAAAACACAAAAAATAACAAGAATAAAACACAAAGGGACTAAGCAAAACACATTATGCTTTAAAAGCACTTATGAGAAAATAAACATACACCTACCTAATATTTAAAAGACAAACCTACAACTCTCAATAATAGGGTTTTAAATGTATCCCATTCATAGGGATAGGCAATTCATCTCCATTCATCTTTACTAACTAAAAGGAGTTGCTTTGCTTGCACTTGGTGATGACATACAGTCCACTCCATAGGGAATCAAATTTAGTATGCCTCCTTGAATTTTCTCTATATTTATCCCATTTTAAGATTATGTCACCTTCTTGAAATGATCTTGGAGTTGCATTCTTGTCAAAATATCTCTTCATCATTATTTGGTGATGCTCCATGGCCTGATGAGCTTTACCTTTGGTCTCTTTCACCTCTATTAATTATATCAATCTCACTTCCATTGGAGTGTTCTGAAGCAACTCTATTTGGTGTGCTAATTCTAAGGTAAGTAGCTCTTGAGATATGGATATCCTGGATTCCCTTCCATAAGCAATCATAAAAGGAGAATTCCCTATTGAACTCTTGGGATTTATCGTATCAACCCATAAGCTTGTCTTTAGTTTGGTGTGCCAAGTTTTTTGGTTATGCTCTAAGGTTCTCTTGATGAATCTAATTATGTTCTTGTTAGTAGATTCATCTAACCCATTACCTTGAGTGTAATATTTGGATGAAGTGCTCAGCAATACACCATGTTTATTTTCCTAATCAGCTATCTTAGTGCCCATAAAATCAAGAGCATTATCTGAAATAATAGTAGTAGTGCCAAACCTTGTTATGATGCTCTCATAGAACTCCAATATGGCACTCTCATTAGCCTCTTTCAATGCTACTATCTCAACCCATATCATAAAATAGTGAATTTCTATGAGTATCCATTTGTGACCAGCACTTGATGGGGGATTTATCATGATAATGAAATAAAGACCCCATTACATGAAAGGTTGGTCTACTTGGATAGGCTTCAAAAGAAGAGATGTAATCTTCTATTTTCCTACAAAGAAATCACATTGTCCACAACTTCTACCCCAAGCATGGAAATCCTTGAAGAGGTTGGGCCAATAATAGCCATCCCTCATGATCTTGGTAGTTGTGGTCCTTAGAGAGAAATGACCCCCTATTATTTCATCATGGAAATTCTCAAACAATCCAAACTAGTCATTGTCATGCATCTCAGTAGCACACCATTGATGTCCCTCCTTAATAGTACACCATACACAAGATATAAGGGAATATATCATAATCCAAAATACCTCCCATGTGATATATTCATATTATTAGGGTACTCGCCATTTTGGAGAATTTTGATCATGTCATGTGTCCAACTTTGTGGAGGTAATGGACTAGCTAGTTGGGGACACTCATGGTTGACTAGAGCTTCTTATTTTGATTCATGAAGATCTGAAGCTAGATTTTAACAAACACCTTTATCCCTTATTTTTTTTTTCACTTTGATATCGACATCATACTCCATTACCTTAGTGATCTATCCTACCCTCTTTTTACTAAGATCTCTGCATAAAAGAAACTCATTAATGCTGGGATGAGATACCATATCATGAATCTTGTTATTTGACACCATATGTTTGAAATTCTTTAGTCCTATTATAACATCCAAGACACATTTCTCCATAAAGGTGTACTTGACTTCATAATCTTCTAAACCTTGACTGAAGAATGTAATTGGCTACTCCACACCCTCATCATTCTTTTGCATTAGCATGGTTGAGATAGTATCAAGGTTGGCAAATGAATACAACATGAAGTCCTTCATAAAATTAGGATTTACAAGGGTAGGAGCTTGTATAATTGCCTTCTTAATGGATTAAAATTTTCTCTTACCCTCTTGGGTCCAAGAGAAGACCTAATTCTTCTTGAGCATACCTATGATAGGTTTTACTAAAGATGTAAAACTAGGTATGAACCTCCTTACAAAATTTATTTTACCTAAGAAAATTTGAAGACCCTTCTTATGCAATGGAAATGATAAGCCTATAATGGCCTCTATTCTATCAAGATCAATAGTCAAACCATCCTTAGAAATAATATGCCCTAAGAGCTTACCTTCATGAACAAAAAGATGAACTTCTTTGGATTAAGAGATACCCCATACTAATTTCATATTTCAAACACTTGACTTAAGTGTTGCATGTGTTCATTTGTATCCTTAGAAAATACTATTATATCATCTAGATAAACTAGTAGCATCTCATTGATCAAACCTTTGAAGGCCATGTCCATCACCCTTTGAAAAGTGGCACCGATATTAGACAAACTAAAAGGAATCTTATTATATGCAAAGGTCCCCCATTTGGTAGTGAAGGTTATCTTGAACTGATCATCTTCATTGACTAAAATTTGATTATAGCCTGAATAGCCATCTA
The DNA here is from genome assembly GCA_037957365.1 of Torreya grandis. Classification (NCBI taxonomy): domain Eukaryota; kingdom Viridiplantae; phylum Streptophyta; class Pinopsida; order Cupressales; family Taxaceae; genus Torreya; species Torreya grandis. Next base: position 858,517 of record JARHVA010002447.1, read on the forward strand.
GAAGAGAGAAATGCTAAGAACCTAAAACCATTTGTAGAATCTGCTCCATTGATGGTAGAGGATAGTGATCTTTGAGTGACACTCTATTAAGATCTTTAAAGTCTACATAAATCCTTATCTCCCCATTCTTATTTCTAACAGGCACAAGATTATCCACCCACTTTGAATGCTTGATGGGAAATATTATCTCATAGTCAAGGAGTTTGGTAAGCTTCATCCTCATGAATTTCTCAACCTTGGGTTTAATGGGTCTTTTCTTTTATATAATTGGTTTAAATTTTGGTTCTAAATTGTTGATATGGTGTGCTAAGCTAGGATCAAATCCTTTGAGTTCCTTATATTCCCAAGAAAATATATCATGAAACTCTCTACACAGTTCAATGAATTCTTGATTTTCTAATGTAGAACATACCTTTCCTAGTTTAAGGAGTTTGTCTTTGAAGATCAAGACCCATTCATAGTTATATTTAATAGATATGCTCACTTTCTCCTTTCTCTTATGATCATTTTTAGTAAATATAATTTTTAAGGTCACCAAGCCCTTAAGTATCTTATTGGTCCTTAGTTTCACAACTTGATCACCCAATTGTTCTTGGAGCCTCCTTTGATTCCTCAAAGAAAACTCGGCCTCATTTTGTAAAAAATATGAAATGTGTTTGTCACTATTAAATACCTACCAAGACACTTCATTATCAAGTATATAAGGTCTAATAATGATCTTAATATGACACTACTTTCCTTCCTCATTTATGGTAGTTGGAGTGCCAAATTGGGCTCCTATGGTAGCTAGTCTATCAGCATGATTATTCTTCTCCCTTGAGACTGAGTGAATGTTGATTGCATTGAATTCTTCAATCAGATCCCATACCCTATGCTTGTATGACTTAAGCAAAGGGTTCTTGGTAGAAATCACATTCCTCACCTGATGCACAACCAATTTGTTGTCTATATACACTTACAGGTTCTTGATTCCTTTTCCCCTTGCCTATTGAAGGTCATGAATCAAACTTTAATACTCAACCACATTACAAGTGAAATTGAAATGAAATTTATATGAAGTGTAATACTATTATTTGGATGGAGAGACCAACATAATTCCATCCCTTTCACCAAATTTACTTATTAAACCATCAAAAAACATCTTCCATAGTTCATCACCTTCTCCCTCTTCCTTAGCAAGTAGATGTGTTAGTATTCCTTCTTCATGTATGCAATATATTCCCAGATCAATTTCCTCCATGAGAGCATAAGGATACTACTCATAATTATTAGTACCATATTCATTAAAAAACAAATCTATAATGCCCTCAAGCTTGGAAGAAGTGACATCATCTAGAATAGAATCCTTTTCTTCATAAACAACACAATCCAAATTAGAACATGTCTCAATGTAAGGTTCAATATGAAACCTTACAAGAGGTTGTGTCCTAATTATAAAATTTGATTTGTATCTTATTTTGAAAGCCAAGAAAGACCCATCAGCTGAGAGATAGCCACCTATCTTGGCTGGGAAGTCCCTTGATAGGCATATTACAAAGTGGGTTGGGAGATCGACCACAACTATGTCTTGTAAGATAGGGAAACTAGGACAACCATGCAAGAAAAACATAAATCCTTTCTATCAATCCTACCTTCTTAGTAGGTGTACCATCTAATTTAAGGACTCCTTTTTCTATGTGGCTCATATTTTAGGCCTAGCTTGTTAGCTACACTTTTGGGCATGACATAAGTAGAAACTCCACTATCAACTATGAAATTATGTACCAATTTGTCACCTATAATGAGGGTGAGGTAAAATGGTGGAGATTTTTTATCCTTAATAAATGATTCAACAATTTTAATATGATAATTTTCAAGAGCAACATGGCCATGACTTTGATTTGAAGTTGAGGCACTAGCAGGGATAACAAATAACTATTTTTGTAGGAGATATTTTTGACTAGGCATATGAAGGACATCCTAAAGAGAAATGGATGTCATAGTATTCTTCAAATAATATATGATGTTTATAGAATCCATGCCTACTCTCTCTTAGATTTTGTATGTATAGAATTACTTGGAACTTGAGGAATAGGGGTAGACCTTACCATGTTTTGACTTGTTGGAGGTGTAGAAGCCTTTGGGACTACCACTGAAGCCTTTGGAATCATCATATTTGTAGTCATGTCATATTGACTTGTAGGAGGATTAGATGAGACTTTAAGCAGGTTGTTTCCACCTCCTAGATCCCTCTTCTTATCCCTTGTATTTTCTGAAATAGAGGCTCCTTGATTTAGCACAAAAGTGTATTCAACCAGAAATTTGGTGAAGATTTCTCCTTGAGGTTGCCAATCCTCATTATCTTGCATCATCACCTCATCTTCATTTGATAGGAGGGGAGTAACTACCCCTTAAACCAAAAGAGCTTTTTCTCCATTATAATTGACATCCATGAATTGGTCTTGCTACCAATCTTTTCCCTGCACCAACTTGCTATGAACTGGTACCATCTCCTTTGCATTGGTGGTAGAATTAGGATTGTATGTATTAGCAAGCCTATTGGGATAAGGCTGCCATTGGCCTCTACCTCTTCCATATTTTTGACCATATTGTTACTAATAGCATTAAGGGTTATGATAATCACCTTTTTTCACATTATCCTGTCTATTTTGAGCCTTTAAAGCTAGAAACTTTTCTTTCTAATCAACATTATTTTTTGCTTCTGTAGGAGCCACCTTAGTTTTCGTATTGGCATTAGGAACTTGGGATACATTTGGATACTAACATAAGCATGAGACAAAGGAGGCATAGACACTTTAGGTGGAAACCTTCTAGTTTATATGAGACTATTTTTATCTTTGATATAAATCTCATATGATTTAGGGAGGGTGGATCCTTGAATAAATTGAAGCATAATAGTAATTTCAGTCCCAATGGCTCTTAAGTAAGTAGGGAACACAAAAATAATAGGGGGTCTCATAGGAGGAGGCAAAATATGCCAAGTCTTCTAAAACATTTCATTAAATTCATGCATTATTTATTTGGGTACCCTCTTTATCATGTTGAGTTGATGTATGAGAAAAGCATGGTCACTTTCATTCCCAAATCTGAAAGTCAGCAACACTCCAAAATCATCTTATGTTGTGATGCATCCACCTTATAGATTCCTAACCAGTACAAAGACTTCCATTTAAGGTACATGGCAAGGATGCTAATGGAAATGTTCTCTATAATAATATTGTGGAAAATACAATAGTTAAAAACATCTCTAATGTGTTCACTAGGTGTGATATGACACTCACCATTGAATGTGGGCACACCTTTTGTGGCATTAGGAGGGATGGCATAAAAAACATGAATTTGGATGGATTATTATTATTAAAGCTAGGGAAAGCATGAGGTCTATCCATGTCTTCTTCTTTAAGATCTTCAACTTCTTTATCCTTTTCCTCTTCTTCCTCTCTAGCAAAATCTACTCATTCTTCAAAGGGTAGATTAGGTTGTGGATACTAAATTACAAGTGGGCTCTCAGGTTAAATAGGTGGATTAATAGGGTTGGATGGTCTACCAAAGGATGAAATAGTGAGGATTATGAATTATTAAAAAAAAAGGGTCTAAAACCAACTTTACTTTAAAGAGTTTCCAAATACTAAGTAACACACCAATTTGCAACTGGTGTTTGTCAAGACCAACATCTACCTTGACAGTTGTCTTGAAGACAATGTGTCCTACTAGGCATGCCAGAACTATTGTCACCAAATCTTTCACCCTAGAAGAGGTTGTTCAAGCTTCATCCAAATTTGAGCAACATGAGAAAATTTCCAAGTATGTGGGTGTACTTATATCAGAAATGAACCTCTAGGTTTAAGGGCTAGCTCATTGAATATATCGTGTAATGTTTTTCACTTAAGATACTACTTATTTATGGGGAAAAGAGTTAGAAAATGCATAAATTAAACTTAATATAAATAAGGTGATGCACCAATAATGGCTTACAAGTGACCATCATATTTCTACCATATTGAAATAGAAAATATAGACTAGTCTCTAAGTTTTAAGAGTTTCTAACATTAGTATTTCAATATAAAGGTGAGATGTGAGTAAAAACACAAGGTAAATAAACTATAGGGTAGATTTCACACTTTAAGGACAATTTTACACTTGAAAATATTTACACACTAGACTACACTTTATATGACTTATTAGACTAGGAACTCTTACTCAAACATGAAAGAACAAGGGAAGGAAGGATAGAGAATTATCACTTCTCATCACCATATGTCACTTGAAAACTTAGATAATTGTTCAAAACTTAGAAAAAAACTTATATTAATGTTTAAAATTATAATATAGAATCAATCCAGTAGGGCTTTTCCATACATGATGTGGTTTTTTTACAATATCTCAAGAGCTATATTTATAGAAGAATGGCAACAAGAGAAAGGAAGCTTTGGCGCTAAAAAGGGGAATCAATCAATTTGAATATTTTAATTGTAGTTACAATTGCTTCTACAAACTATGCTCTTTTAGACCATTTGATTGATCTAGGTCACCTCAAGTGGTTGCACAATTACAATATTCCCTCCTTGATCTTCCTTGATAGCTGCAATGGTGGTATCAAGTTATTTTGAACTGGGTTCTAGCATCAATGTGGTTAGAATAATTAGATCAATCTATTAGGGATTTTTCATGGTGATAATTGCTCTTCATTTGTTCACTTTATGTGCAATAGTGGGGAGCATGGTCCCTTTCATATAGTTGAATTTTAGAGATGAAACCATTGAGATCTGTGTATCCACCTTGATGGTATCCTTTGAAATGTTGGATCTAGTTCAAATTGAACCATGCTCAAACTCAACTCCATTACCTTTTGTTTACCTTGCCCCATTGAAAACTACTTTGTCAACCTTTATCTAGGTCACCTATGATTGCATTTATCTGATTGGCCATTAAAATTTGGTTTAAGTTGTTGATCTCTTGATTCATCTCACTTTGTTGATCTTGATTTACATGATTAAACATGTTCATGTCACTTGTCAATCATGAGTTGATCTTGTGATCCTACTGCCAATCTACTGCTTCATGTGCTTATACCATGTGGTGACCTCTTAAACTCTTTGACTCATTGACTTGCTCATTTTCCATTAGATTTGAATCTATGATTGAACATGAGCTATTGATCTACCTGGGCCCACTCTTCTAATAGTCAAGCTTGATTCATTAGATTTATGTTTGATTGATTTGCACCATCAGATCCTACCTTTTGAATTCTAATGGCTATTTTTTAGAACTTAAATTTAACATCTACGTGGCCATCATTAGGATATTTGAACCTCAAAAATTATCTGTTGGGGCTTGAATTTGATGTCAGCGTGAACATCTTATGTTGCAGGTCCAACTTTGAAGGCTTATAACTTGAAGTGAAAATGTCATAGAAACACCAAACTTTCAGGAGATGTTCTTAAGGCCAAAAGGAATGAAACCATTTGATCTACTAGTCTTGGGAGCCTTCTAAGTGAATATATTAAATGCACAAGTTGGATTATTCAAATGCTTCTATGTGGCATATTTGTGATGGTCAAGCTCATTTGGCTAAGTATGGAAAACTTAGTGAAATCTGACTAAGGAGACAACTTTGCACATGTGTAACTTCAATCATGCTTTGCCAGATGATCCGAATCTTAGTGTGTAGTAACTAGGGACCAAGCTTAACAAACCCATATGTCCAATTTCTCTTACAACTACCATATGTGGGAGATATAGCTCTATGAAGATGCTCACTCAACTATGTTTGAACTTCTTGAAAATGGCTAAGTATGGGAAAACATGTAGAAAATGACTAAGGAGCCAACTTTGGACCTACATATATTCTTTCATGCTTTGGTGGAGGACCTGAAACTTGGTGCATATGGACTAGGCATAAATGTGAACAAACTCATATGACCAATTATCTTTGACTTGTCTACACATGGTAATGGTGATGTCAACAAAGTGCCTCCTTAGAATTTCTACCACTAGGTCCAATGGTCTCAAAGAATACCATGAAGAACCAAAAGGATACCATGCACTTCTAAGCCATTCCAATCATTCTTAGCATCCCATGAGGGCCATGCAAATATGGTCTTATCCTTAGTAAATGATGATTTACACTTCAAGTGAAGCCAAAGTGTCTTAAAAACCTTATGAGCAGATTGAGATCCTAGACTACTTCCATTCAAATCCTTTCCTTCAGGCTTCATTTATCAGATGAAATATCTAACAGGAGTTGAGCTTTGAGGAAATTATTGTGGAATAATTTTCCTAAAAGAATTGTGTCCTTAGGACTACCCCTTAACCCTTTTGAAATAGTCATTTGTCCTTTGAAAAGTTTCCTTCAAAACTTATGTAAAGTGCCCTTCAGATATTCTATATTAGACCATTTTCCTAAGAAATTACCATTTAAAAAAACTATCAAGCGACACTTTGCTTGAAAAGTAATGATTTGGGGATTTGTCTTAGGACAATTTTTCTGAATAAAATACCCTTCAAACTTTTTGTTTGGTTCACCTTTTGAGAAAAGACCCTCTAGGAAAAGAGTTTTGGACACTTTTCTTTGGAGCACTTTGTTTGAAAAGTGCCCTTCAAAAAAAGGGGTATCGGATCACTTTCCTAAATCATGCCCTTCAAAAAATTATTCAAACAATTTTCCTGAAAGAGATAACCCTTGTCTTTTGCTTCTTATATTTTATCTGAAATAATTTATGCCTTCAAGAAAATTATGCAGATATTTTTCCTAAATAAATCTAACACTTAGCTTGAAAAAGATACTCTTCAAGCTTTTTTCAAAGGTCTACTTCTCAAAGAAATACTTTTCAAGACTTTTGTAGGATCCATTTTCCCAAAGAAATGCCCTTCAAGATTCTTGTTTTTGATAAATTGTCTGAAATAATTCTTGAAACTTAACCTAAAAGACCCGAAACAAAACTTTTGAAATAATAACACTTAGCCAAAAAGTGGAATAATTTCTTTGAGGGAAAAATGCCTTGTACTTTTGATGTGGGATTTGTGTTGACAAATTCCTTTAAAGGAATTCTAAATACTCTAACACTTGACCAAAAGTTGAAAGATCTATAAAGTGTAACCTTAGGCTTTTTTGGAACTACTCTTGCAACTGCTTAACACCATGAAAGTTTTCTACTTACACATATGATAAAAAAAATGACCTTTAAGACACCAAAAGACACAAGGACTAAGATAGACCATAACCACAAATTAGAATGGCATATAAAATGACATCAAATGAGTTGTAACATGCCCTATAACATTATAATAAACCTCTATAAAATATTCTAATTGTAGGGGGTTGACCCATTCTTGCCTATGGGGAGAAAATGGTCAACAAGGATCATTAGTCATCATATGGATTTAGTGTTAGGAACAATTTTTTGTAACAAAGAAGTGTATAAGTTGACTCCAATGATAGATGAAGAGATAAAGAAATAAATACAGGATATATTAAGGAAGGATTTAATCTATGAGAATCTAAGCCCATGTGCAGTTCTAACTATGTTGACACTAAATAAGTGTGGAGAGTGAATAATGTGTACAAATTCACATCCAATAAACAAGATCAACATTAAGTATAAGTTTCCATTGCTAAGAATGGATGACTTAATGGACTATTTGAGTGGAGCAAGGTATTTCAATAAGATATATTTGAACAAAATGTATCATCAAATACACATAAGAGAAGGTGATTAGTGGAAGACTACATTCAAGATGAATGACATGTTGTATGAGTGGATGGTCATGCCATTCAGTTTGTCAAACACTCTAAGTAAATTAATGAGGATCATGAATGAAGTGTTAAATCATTCCATATGTAGGTTTGTGATAGTATATTTAGATGTCATTATAAATTTTTATTCATTGTAAGGAGGAGTATTTGAAGTTGGTTTTGGATAAATTGAAGGAAGATCAATTGCTAGTGAACTTGAAAAATTGCAACTTCATGCACAAGTAGCTGATATATTTGGGATTTATAATCTCAAAGATGAGTTGAAGATGGACCCCAAGAAGGTGAGGGAACTTGTGGATTGGAATTCTTTGAAGATTATGTTTGAAGCAAGAAGTTTCCATGGGTTAGAAATTTTTCTATAGAATTTTTATCATAAAATTCAACAGTGTATGTGCACCCTTTACAAAGATTATGAATGGAGAGAAGAATATATTTTAGTGGATTGTTGTAGTAGAGAGTAGCTTTCAATTTTTGAAGAGAAAAGTTACATAACAACTAGTATGCCTTATCTAATTTTGGAAAAGTGTTTTAGGTTGATTGTGATGTAAGAGGAACAACCATAATAATGGTGTTGAGTCAAGAAGGTAAGCCCATTGCATATTTCAATGAGAATTTGAATTATGCTAAGAGGAAGTATTCAATTTATGACAAATAATTATATGCAATGGTGCAAGATCTCAAGAAGTGGTGGCATTACTTCTTATCGAAGGGGTAGTTCTATACATAGACAATCATAGTTTGTTCATTTTAGATAATTATTTGTTAATAAAACATAATGGTTGTCAAAACCCCATAAAATAATAAAGAGAGTAGGAGTTGTATCGATGAAAATACTTCCTAAGTCTTTAGTTAATACTTCTATCAGTAGTCCTCAATAGTCGCATAACAAATACTCATTCATATCTAGTTTCCCTGATAGTGTGTTTAGTATTATAATAAATACTATTGACCCAAATCCATATGTTCATGTCAAAGGCATTGGCCCTATTGCTAAATATTTTAATATTACCCTAAATAGTTTTTCAATCTACTCCAAATCCTAAAGGTTATATAATGTATGATTGGAGACATTTAGGTAGAATGTACTAGGAACATAGTAAGCTAAATAACCATGGTAAGCTAAATTAGAGACACGTGAAGTGGGTAAAATTTTATTAGGAGTTGTGTTTTGAAACATCGAATTGAAAGTCCAATAAATTTGTGGATGCCTTGAGTAGGCCAGATCTTGTTATGAATGATTTGAAGATGGAGGTCGTTGGATTTGAATCCATGAAGGATTTATATGAGGGAGACTTGAATTTATGATATGCATGGAAAATGTGCAAGAATCCAACTAATGTAGATAGAACTCTATGGTTAGAGCACATGATTCAGGATGGACTATTACATCAAGGTTCCATGAGAGAGAACCTATTGAAATAAAATCATAACAGAGGTATAGCGGGTCATTTTGGGTATGATAAGAATTTGGTGAAACTAAGATACAAATACTAATTTCCATAGACGAGCATAGACATAAAAAAAATTATGCAAAAATGCAGAGTTTGCCAACATGCTAACAATAAAAGTCAGAATGATGGTTTGTATTAGTGCTTGTTTATTTTAGATAGACCATGGGATGCATTGAGCATTGATTTGTTTCTTATTTTTTAGAGAACATAGTGAGGTAATGATTCCATATTTGTTGTTGTGGATATATTTTCAAATATGTTTCACTTTTTAGCATGTAGGAAGACTAGTTATGCCACACATATAACAAATATGTTATTTTGATAAAATTTTAGATGTCATGGGTTACTGAGGAGTATTGTATCAAACAAAGATACAGAGTTTGTTGGACACTTTTGGAGGAAGCTATGAATGAATTTGGGCACCAGATTAGACTTATGTTCAACCTATCACCCTTAAATAAATGGATAGATGGAAGTGGTGAGTCGAAGTCTTGGTAACATGTTGAGATTTTTGATTGGTGACAAGTCGAAATAATTAGATATGATGTTGGCACAAGCTAACTTTGTTTAAAATGATTTAGTCAATGGAAGTGCATGAATGATTCCTTTTCAAATAGTTTATGGGAGTAGCCTTAGAGGCATATGCGAGTTGAGGAATACAACTGAGATGAGTAGGAGAAGTGCAAAAGGTGAATTCTACATTGAAGCTATGCACGATGTGAATCAATAATTCAAGAGAAGACTTGAAGAGAGTGATGGAAAATACAAGAAACACGATGATATGTGAGGAAAGGAAGTGAAATTTGAATATGGGGACTCTATATTGGCACATTTATGCAAGGAGAGGTCTCTGAAGGGTGAGTACAACAATTTCACATGTAATAAGATTGGGCCTTACAAGATTTTGAAGAAGTTCTAACTTAATCCATATGAGATCGAGTTTCTAGATGGAGCAAGTATTTTGCCTATCTTTAATGTGGCATATTTGTACTTGTATGTTGAGGGTAAACAAGTGATAACATGGATTTTTTAGTCGAGGATTGGAGAGAATAGTTTCCATGAGCAACCAAATAGCAGATGAAAGACATTATGGATAATCAGGTTGGCAAAAAGACAAGAGGAAGACTTGGATGAATGCATCTGAAGTTAAAAAAACATGGAAAAACTATAAAGCAACTCATAACAAGTTTATGAGTGAAAGATCACGATCTTTTACATTTACTATGGGTGTGTCTGATGAGGAGCATCAATGGAAAATTAGTTATCTTGCATCACCCAAAAACTGAATGATGTTTTATTTTTCATTGTTTGTTTGTCATTTTGTCTTGGTATGGATGGGTAGAGTTTTTTTATTCTTAGTTTCCATTTTCGACAGCTCTCTGCACTGTTGGAGTGATCATGTCGTTTTAATAAACTTTCACTTCTAATACTTAACTTGGAAAGTTCCATGGGTGCTTTGAAATTCATGTGAGACCAAACTAAAATTCGGTATTTATAAGCTTGCGGTTGAAATCAGGTTTCTTACCTCCAATTAGCTCTATGGTAGGACTGTTCTTTGAACGTAGTTGTAATCAGGTTTCAAAGCACTGATTAGTTCTTGGTGGAACTCAGGAGGAGTATCAACAGTGTTAATCAAGCGTGTAAACCTAATTGGGTATTCAAGCATCTTTATGTTTTATGTTAATTGTAATCGAAAAAATACCCCGACTACGTCTATGTTTTGCTCAGCGGAATGACTCAGTGCTAATCGAATTTTGAAGTGTTGATTCAGTCTTGGTGTTTCACGTTGGAGATTGTAGTGGTATATGAGTTTTGAAACCCGATCAGAACTACACTAAGCCTTCAACATTGTTGTTGTGCTTGGTGGACTGTAGGCTGTTTAAAACATTCAAACACTTTTAAAAGCCCTGCCCAGGTCATTAAAATGAAAAGTGTATTCTAATATAAATTGGGAATGTTTTCAAGACTTTATTAGCTCTACTTGTAGAGGAAAAACATATTTTTGGCCTTTTTGTATTATTTTCAAGCCGTTTTGGTCTGTGATGGAAGTTGAAACGTTATGGAATGTGAAGGGTTTTTTTCGGGGAAGGTGTTGGGTCAGATCACTTTTTTCATTTATCGAAAAATGACATTTGTTTTAGGGATGATTTTTTTAATTGGGATTTATTATTGAGATCGGGTATTGTAATTTTTCCTTCCTTGTGATATCGGTGAAGCATTATGCTTTTGAATTTTGTATTCAAAACTTGTCATTGATGAATTGCATAATTTTTTTTTTTTTCTGAAATGAATAAAGAGAATGTGTTTATGTGTTGAACTCAACTGTTGTATTTTTAATTTGGTCCTCGTGCATGTGTTTTTTCTCCCAAACTAAGCATTGTAGAATAAGTGGTTGTCCTAATTTAGAATCCTCCAGTCTGTGCGTGCACTAAAAATCCAATTGTTGGTGCATCCATATAGAAAAGGATCATAATTGCACATTCATATTAAGTATAAGAACTACATGTGGATTGGCTTCCCTTTTTTGAATATTGGATACATGGGCAAAGGTTTATCATCAATGACGCTGATTGGGATCAACTTAACTTATTACACTTCTTAAGTTTTTTATTCATTTTTATCCTTCACACACTGACGCACGGTTTCAAAGGAGATGGAGACTTAATTTTAGAGTTGTCCACATAGTCATGTCTCAAGATCACACACAAAGAGACATCAAAAGTAGACACAATTGACTGTATAGTCATAAGGAGCGAAATCAATCGAAAACAATAATTTCAACCTCATTCACTATCATTGATATTTCTACCCTAACTTGAAATTAATGACCCTATATACAAAGACAGTAAATTCCAGATTCAAACGACTCCCAAACTTACTCTAGTCTCTTTCCACTATCAAAACTCAGTTACAATCAATCATTAAATTATAAAATCTATATATCTTGATCCCTTTAATAATTTAAATATTTAACACATATCAATTGTCAAATCTATTTCAATAATTTACATTCAAATTCTTATTTAATTGTCATATCTCACAATCTAGATTATATTCCAATTTTATCATAATTAAAAATTCACGTAAGGTTAACAATAAACATCAAACTTTTTGAAACATTAAATAAAAAACATTGGCACACCAAAATAGCTCCACCCATTACACATTCACATCATAAGGAGAAATCCATCTGCAAAAACAAACCCTGTACCATGGTGCACCGTATCTTGCCGACACATTCCGAACACGTGGGCACCTCAAAATAGTCAACACTCTTATCTCCACACAGTTATGTCACGTTACAGTGTCTTACCTATCAATCATTGTTGGAAATTAAATGTGTATTTGATTTTCGATTTCATATTAGATTTTCGGCTTGAAAATTCGGTTTGATGTAAATGTGACAGCGTGGAATGATTAATTTAAAAATTAAATACTCATTCCTACTTTCTAGCTCTCTTCTTATAAATGAAGATAAATTTTTGAAGATGATAGAGATGGAAAGAATGAAGGGCTATATGATTTAACTTGTAAATATTTGCATTTATCTTAACAAGAAAATGCGTTTTCTTTCTTTTATCTTTGACAATGACAACACCCATGAAATCCATCGTAAAATCAGAATTCCATGAAAAATGTAATCATATTTTCTAAATTATAAATCATTGAATTATTAGGCTTATGGCTATTTATATTTGTCGAGATCATTTATAAATAAAAAATAAATATATGATTAATATTTTATTATTTTTGGATAAAGAAAGAAATTCTTAATGACATTTAAGTGTTGTGTTTATAAGAACATTGTGTATGAATAAATACTGTACATATTAAATTTTATGTTGTATATATTGAACTTCACATCACTTATATTAAACTTTGTATTGCATATATTTGATTTCGCCATTATCATTATCATTATCAATGACTATTGTTTGCTTCAATCATTTATTTTTCTTGATGTTAAAGTATATCAAGGGTTTGATCTAAGTAAATATCTATGTATAGTTCAAAGAGCTGCTAATTAATAGATAGATATAGGAAAACGGAGGAAGATTTGGAGGTTGTAGTAGTACGACTATAAAAGTGGACAATGAAGTCTATTTTAATTATATGTCTAATGAATTGATCTTTTATTGTGGATTATTTTAGTTTTCAAAGGTATACTAACTATGAATATATTGTCAGTTGTAAAAGTGATACAATTGTGCTAACTCTGAAAGTCTATTAGTTCTAAAAAATTGATTAGTTTCACAGATAAATAGATATTAAAAAAAAAAGTACAAAATATGACTTGTGCTTCAAAATTTATAAGTGAAGAAAGGAATTCTCAATAGTTTTGAAGTGTTGTTGCCTATAAGGTCATAGTGTATGAATAAATATTATATATATTAAACTTTACATTTTTTATATTAAATTTCATATTGTGTATATTAAACTTTACATTGTGCATATTGAATTTCACATTCTATTCTTACCAATGTGGAGTTAAACCAATTACAACTCTTTTTTTTTTTTTTTTTTTGTGTGTGTGTGTGTGTGTGTGTGAGAGAGAGAGAGACTTTTTAAAAAATTAATATGTTAAAAGTCACACTCAATATCTTCCTCCCCCTAACTCAATGTCTTCCTCCCCCTAATGTTTTTAGTCTAATATTTTGAAGAAGAGGAAGTAAACCTATTAATATAATCATGGCAGTCCTTTTTGTAAAAAGTTTTAAATAAATTAATATGAATTAAAAGTGGGTAGTTTAAAAAATTTGTATCACACTTAAAATACATATGTTTAATTATCCATGAGAAGTGGAAGTCGCATTTGTAAAATTCTTAAAACTTTTTGTAAATAAGGTAAACATTTATATTAAGTTTTTTGGGTTTTAAATGATAAACATGATTATGATGAAAGATAGAAACTCTGAATATTATTATATTATTTTAAATTTTTATTATTAAATCGATATTTGTATTTATGAATATATTTATTTCTACAGTATTTATAAATCTCAGCAATCATCTTATCATTTAGCTTTTCAACATTTTTTAAGACTCAATTTAATTTTGAATCAAACAAAATTTAACATCATATAGCCATGACCTTGAAAAAATCTTAACTTCAGGTTTACTATTTTTAAATTTGAGATTCTAAAATGCATGCCTTTATGCCTTTCCAACGTCACTATTCTCAACCGCTTTATTTCTCTGTTAAACCGATTCAGCCTTTTGTATCTATGTCTTTGCAAATATCTCTTCATAGACATGCAAATATCTAGGTCAAAGTCTTTGTTGAGTAGCATTGAATGAATGTTTAAGTAGTTTATGATGGGCACTCTAGAAGGATCTAAAATTCATTTTTGGAAAATAGACACTCTCATCAAAACATCTCCGACCATTTCATTGAGAAAATATTAGTGAAAAATAATGTCCACAAATCACATGAATAGTATAACACATTAAAATTTTCTATATACAATAGAATAAGCACCTATTGCAATTTTCGAAATGAACATCAATATAGTATATAAATGTCAAATGGGGAAAGTTGGCTCAACAGAATATAAAATTTTGTATTAATAAAGTGATTATTGTTCCATCTCTTTTCCTTAAAGAATGATTTAGAATACAAATAAATTTATATATAGATAAATGAATGTGATATTTAATTGAAATAAATCATCTATGTAATAAGAAAATATGTTCAATGGAAAATTTGACCTAAAAATATATAAAATTATAAAGAAAAACACACACCTTCGTATATTTAGAAGGAATCTAAAATGGGAGTTTTGTTGTGTGCATCATCTCCACTTTTTTAAACACCGTGAATAAAACGAGTTGCACATAGAAAAAAAAATCTGAAAACTATTATTTTAACTCAGAAAACATATTTACAATAATGTATCAAATAGATCATACCTAATTCAGGAATAGAAGTAAATTATTATCATGGTACATAAAAATATGCTACATTATTTTTGTGCATCATAATATATATCTTTCAATAAACAAAATAAAAGTAAAATAAATAATATTCAAAGTATAATACCATTTAATTAGACAAAACTATTATTCAAATCAAAATAAAATGAATAAAATTTAAAATATAAAATTTAATTATAATAAAATTTTTAATATATTACAATGAATTATTTTTTAAATTAAAAAAATTAATTTTAAAATCAATATATAGCTAATACATTATTTTATTCTTATTTCCATCACAAAATATTAAATCAAATAAAACACATTCAAACTCATTTTAATAAATATAAATTTGAATATTTTAATTTTTTATATAAACAATCTAGGGTATGGAATGCTAATAGTTGTTGGACCAGTAATTATGTATATACATAACCTATTATCATATAACAAATAAATACACATATTCTCATATTTATTAAAATATGTTGGAGACACGTAACCTAAACTACTAACCTACGCAAGTCATCTAACTGTCAATCAATGCTGTCAACATTTAGTTCTTACTATTTTCTTTTATTTTTTGTGATCTTATAATGTATGGAGAATACGTTATGGACAGTTATAACTTCATTGCATTTACTCTTTCATAGACCACTTCTAGCTCTTCTAAGACTTTTTGAGATATCTAATTACATTTAAATATTTTTAATGATCAATATAAATATATACAACTACTATGAATTATGTATGCACAAGGTGCATCCCAGCAGTAGCTAGTAGAATGAGTTAAGGTGAATGTTGAGCTATATATGACACCCAGAAGCAATCACAGCTCTAGTGGTAAGCAATGGTAAGGAATGTGCATAGGCCTCAAAATGGCCATCAAGATTAATTCATTGTTTGAGCACCGACAACTTTTAAGAAATCTATTTATTGTGAGATAATTGTAATCCCCTAAATTAGTTCATTGAATGATAATAGAAGATGTTTTAGTTTGTGCTTGTCAATTATATTTGATTTTTATGATCTATGTTTTTAAACGCTGATATGAATGGTTTGCCAGTTCTAACAAAATATATAAATTTATCTAGAAATAAATTAAAATGGTGACTTCAAACCCACTTTTTTGAACAATCAAATTTGAGATATTTATGAAGAAATAAGAAAATAAAAAATATAATATAAAAATTTAAATACCTTGTAAAAGCCCAAAAAAATTAAGAAGTATATATTTTAAATGCACAAGATACAAATCTAAATCAAAACCTTTGTAAATAAAATCATAATTTTGGCTGCCCCATAAAATGTCAATGCAAACCAAATAGTAAAACAAATGAAATAGCAAAATAGATGAAATGGCAAAATAGATAAAATGGTTCACCCATGGTTCCATCATATATTAATCGCATAACATTAAAGTACTAGTAGTTCTCATGGTGCAAAAAAACCGGAAGTTAGACAGAAGTAGTTCATATTTAATTTATTGCAACAATAAAATACTTTAATTTGTTTTTAAGTTGTATAATTCAATAATCAATTTTTTATATACATTAAAAATAATTTAATTTATATAATATTTTTTATATACATTAAAAATTTATAATTATAGATATTATATAATTTATATAAATATTAGATTATATAATGTATATTTTTAAATTATATTAGTTTCTATGGTATATATTAATGATGAAAGTGTTGAAGTTATAAAATATATTTTATATAACAATAAATACAAACATTTTTTTTTAAAAATTGTATATAACATTAATTATTAAGCTAAAGTTATTATGAATGATATGGAAGAAGTGATTTTGTCAATTTTTTAAAAATGTTTTATATAATAATTGTGATGTAAAGAAACTTTGGTATTTACAACAACAAAAAAAAATACCAAATAAATAATAAACAACATATAACTTATGTATATTAATATATAATATAAATAATTATATAATATTTTAATTATATTATAAATTAATACAATATAACATATTATAATATAATAATGTAATTCTTATAATATTATTAAATTATATTTAATAATAAATATATAATTAATTATTATTTTGTATTTAACAATATAAAATTTAGATATAAAAAAAATGATTTTCCTATTTTTAATTCTAAATATTTTATAAATAAACATATATATTTTTAAATAAAATCAAAATCTTATTAAGTTTTTTACGACTTAAAATTATTTTAGTAATGTATAAATATTAAATTAATTTAAAAAAATGAAAAATAATATAGTACAGACCAGGATTCTCAAACCGTGTCAGAAATAAAGGCTCAACGACTGGTAAAGAAATCATCTATTATATCTATGCTAAATGCATAAACAAAACAGAACCAAACAACTAAAACTGGTATGCGTACCTTTGCAACGGGACACTTTGAAGAAAAGGCCCACAAGGAGATCGCTTTGCAAGGGATGGCCGTCATATTATGTGACGTTGATTTTCGCCTTTTTCATTGTCTTTATGCAATCCTTTTTATCATCATATCCAGAGTTTGAACCTCTCAAGCAGCGTTTTTGTAAGGGATGGCCGTCATATTATGCGACGTTGATTTTCGCCTTTTTCATTGTCTTTATGCAATCCTTTTTATCATTACATCCAGAGTTTGAACCTCTCGAAACAGCGTTTTCGTCTAACAACATTAACGTTGTTGCCATATCAAATTTTATTCTTTTCTCTTCTTTAACTCAGCCCAAGAGCTACAATGCCACCATTCTTTTTATCTCAACTGTTTCAACTCAATCGAAACTGCATTCCATTTCAGTCAAGGATTTCAACGGACTTAGAAAACCCCTCTGCGCTTTCAATAGACTACAAATATGCGTTTATCTCCATCTGTGAATAGGACATATATATAATGTATATGTACTGTGGTCGTCTTTCTTTGTGGGAGCCACCTCACGTCTGTTTCCTTAAAAGAAGCTTGCTAACTATAAATTCATTATTCATGTTTTAAATTAGGGCAGCAATCTACCATGGTATGGTTGTATTCAGCTTGTTTATTATTATTTTGTTTAGTCTTCTATGCCCAACAGCTGCTACTGCTTCTCCTGAAAATTTATTTAACGACCAGCTCCATTCTAATCCTTTACAAACAAATCACTATAATTATTTCTAATTGATAATCTTCTTCCTAAGATGTTGTACCTCATCTAGCTGGAAGCTCTCTCTCCTTCATACAGGTTGGTCTTTGGCTAGACCTGCGCGCTGCTTCTCCAAACTGGATGCGCTTCTCCAGCTTCTTCTTCTGGCTCTTCTTTCCTATTTTCTAGGAACACAGGCTAGGCTTCTGCCTAGATCTACATGCTTCTACAGTTGGGATTCAACTCTTCCAACCCCAGGCTTCTACGGGGCTCTTTAGGATCTAAGGTTGCAACGCCTCTCTGATCTTCGACCATACATGTCAGCATTTAAATGGGATTTAACAGAATATTCATTCTCTTGTCAAAACTATTTTTTTCAGGGAATCGTATAATCAAAACTGACAACATCTCCACACATGGCAGCGTGGGAATGGAGGAAATGACATATATTATTTTTTTTTTTAATCTTTATGAGATGAATATATGTAACTCTTGCAAGTCAAAAGCTAAATTTATGAATGTTGTATAACCTCATAAGTTAGTGGATTTGAATTGACTGAGATTCACCCAATGTAACATTTTTTTTAATGAAAACACTTGATGTTATTTAATTAATTGGATAAGTTAATAGCTTTATAAATTTTATTGAATGAAATTTATTCTCGTTGGTAGAATTAGCTATTATGATGTTATGTTATGATATTATCTTTTGGGGATAGAAACGATATTAATAGTTGAAAAACTTAATAGCCAAGATTCATGAAAATTAGATGATACAT
The DNA here is from genome assembly GCA_037957365.1 of Torreya grandis. Lineage (NCBI taxonomy): Eukaryota > Viridiplantae > Streptophyta > Pinopsida > Cupressales > Taxaceae > Torreya > Torreya grandis. The sequence goes on from JARHVA010002447.1 coordinate 877,528, forward strand.
ATTTATTCTTTGAATTTTTAAAAGATTTATTTTATTTAAACAAAATATTTATAAATATAATTATTTTTTGAGTTTGTATTTGTAAAAATATATATAAATAATTTTTATATCAATATGTAATCCATAACTCATCAAACAGTTTAATTAGGTTTAAAATGTAAATAACAAATCAAATCTAATTATAAATAAGAATAATTTAAATGTAATAAGAGATAATAAAAGGATTTACAAATCAAAATTAATTATAATTAAGAATGTTCTATATGTGGTAATAAATGATAAAAGGGAATACGATTTGATTTTGTCGTAAAAATAGATGCAATTATCATAAATAAATAGCATAGCATAGGTTCAAACATCAAGTTGAATAAAACCGAGAAAAATTAGAGCAAAATGAGACAAGTCTCTGAACTGTACATTTTATTCTTCTAAAAGAGTATGGTCATTTTTTGTAAAGTAAAAATTTATGAATTAATTTTATGATCATGTTTGTTTGCTTTGGATCTTTGAAAACCTCTCTCATTTTTCAATTTTTTTGTTTCAATATTTAGACAACTGATTTCCTTCTCCAAAACTCTAACAAAACATCATAGATAGAACAATGGGGATATAATCAAGGACTTGTATTATCCTTCAATTATTATCATATCTCTAGACTAGTGATTTTTTTTAATAAGCAAAAAAATCAATTAAATAAATGGAGGATTGATCTTATTTATCTTTTTCCACTATAATGAATGCATGACAAAGAAACAAATGCTTCTTATTTTGATTCAAATCTATCTTAAATTATTCAATTAATTACTCTTAAAATTCTACACTTAATTTATAGAAAATATAGCTCTTATCTTTCAAAATAATTTCATGTCCTATATGCATTAATGCACATGTGTATCTATATAGACTTTATAAATTTAAAATTAGAACCCTATCCACACACAAACTAAAATATGATGGGTGAGAAAGGCCTAAAAATTAGGGACACAAGGCATAGGAGACTCAAAATAAATATCACAAGGGCCAAACCCAATAGGTGTACACTATATGATTATGGTAAAAAGTGAAGAAAGAAAATCAAATGGGGCCAAACCCAATAGGTGTACACTATATGATTATGGTAAAAAGTGAAGAAAGAAAATCAAATGGGAAAAGGAGGATAGAGAGTATTGAGAGGGAAAAAATTACAAAACAACAAAAAAATGTGAGGGAAAATGCACCAATAAGAACCTAATATGAACCAATAATAAAAAATTACCTAATAGCATAGAATAAAGTAATTATATCACTAATAACTACCCTATACTAAAATTAAGTGTCTACATAATACTCCACTTTAATGTGTATGTATGCATATACGTGCATGTACACGCAAATGCATGCATGATATCAAAGTAATAACTATAAAAATTGGGAAGAATACAATTAATATTATGCATGCCCGAAGCTCTTTTAAAAAATATAATGCTCCCATAGAAACTTCAATGCTCTTGTTGATAAATATGTAAAAGTACATGTGTATACAAATAAGTGCTTAAAAACTCACTGACTTATTGAAATAAATAAAAATAGAACTAGAACTCTTACTCATGATTGTGCTTTATGGTTTGGTAATGAACATGACATGAGTCCCCAATATCTATGATTATGTGAAAGTGTTTGTTTGAGTCCAATGAGAACAACATATGCATGGATAATTACATACAAGAATAATATTTTACGATTCGATAAAAAAGATAGATTAGAAATTATATATTTGGTTTTGTCGAAATGTGTGAGGGTGATTTTGTATGAGTTTCATGCATATTTAAATTTATGTAAAATAATAGTTCCCATACAAAAATGTAAGTCTCAAAATCTCGTTAAATATTACATGCATAATATTTGCGTAAAACTTTTAACAACCATAAATTAAAGCTAAATATTAAATATGATGTAATACAAAATACAATAGGATTTGGAAATGTCTTTTGGATATCACGTGATTAGAATAAGTGTCATGCACTAGGTAGGTCTTAGAAATACTAACATTTCCATTTCCTTACATGGAGGAGTAAACCAATGTGGAAATATCCCAAGTCTTGTGATGTGAAAATAAGAATATATTTGCCCCAATTTTGAGATGTGGGCTAGATTTGTGAAGCACAAATCTTAAAATAAAGGATTAAGTGCATCATTTTTAATATGGAAAATAAAATAAATGATGTATAAAATAGTAATATATCATTATGAATCCCTATATGTCATAGATGTATTGTCCCATATGGGATAGGTATTAATCTATATAAACACAAGTATAATATTCTTAAAGAAGTAAAAATATAATTAAGGGAAGAACACTAGTAACATACCCCAATCAGACAACACGTGAGAAATATATAAGCATATATAAATGATATATGCCTCATGGAAAACATGTAATCAATAAATCATGAAACTAATATGTCACACATGGGCCAAGTATAAACAATAAAGCATCAAATAAAATTCCTAAATACAATTAGTGTAACAGCATATATATTAATGTAAAGTATACGTATGAAGGCTTGCACCAAATTTATGAATGATATGAATCATGGAGATGTAGATTAGTAATGAGAAAAAAAGATTCATTTTGCATGATAGAGATCATAACACCATCACACATAAAAAAATATAGAATAAACAATGAAAGTAAGGAAATCACACCAATCATAAGGAAAACATGTCATACACAAAGTAGACATAGTGTGAAAACTTAACGTTGGTCTAGGGGTAGTTATAGATTCTAAATTTTATTCTTCTAAGGTTTTTTATTGATTTTCAGTTCATATTATTCTTATTGGTGCATATTTGATGTGTATTAGGGCCCATTTTCTCCCTTTTCATACAATTTTATATTTCCTCCACTATCTTCCTATTTCTCTACGATTATGATTAAGAATTCAATAATATAGCTCTTGTTTACCATGACTCTGCAACTACATTCCTAGTCTACCAAGACCATACCACTACATGCTTGGTTTGCCAGGAAAGTACCATTACATTCTTGACTTCTTTTTCATGGGAATATCTAATCCTTACTTTAGGTATCTTATGCCTTTTCCCCCTCTTTTGTCATCTTATTTTTACCCATTTTGTTTGATTTGCATGCTAATATGGTACTAATTCTTATTTAATAAGTTTAAGAATACATAGGTGCATTAGTGCATATATGACAAGAAGTAATTGAGATAAATTGAATACTAAGGTCAAGAGTTATAAGTGAATTGAAAGTTAGAGACTATCATTTACTTAAGAGGAGAACTTGAAGTGCTTATAGCATAATTTGATCCAATATTGGAATCCTCATATTGAATTGTGACACTTATTCATTTTAGTGAAAATTTATACATGGATTAGGGCTTGCATCTACAATTTTTTTGTTGAATTACATTGAGACATTGTCTTTCAATTTTTTTTTAGAATAAGGGTATGTTAATAATGGGGGGATAACATGGATACCTAAATGATTCACCCATGTTTTATTGGTCTTTGATAAGTGATTGAGGTTTCAATAAAGGAGATCGGTTCCCAAACATTTGTGTAAGATTATGGAAAATAGAGTGAGGTTTTAAGACTATAGGAGTAGATGAATAAGGCTAAAAATTATATTTATAGAATATTGTAGTTTCCATGCATGTAGTAGTATGGTTATAGTAGTGTAAAGAAAGGAGTACATTTTTTTTCAAAATTGAAAAGCTATCTATTTTTCAATTTTTTTTAGTTTTATCTACCTTGCTATCTGTACATGTTTCCCATTATTTTCATCTTCCTAATGTATAAACGTTTGTGACATTTCAATATTATTATTATTATTATTATTATTATTATTATTATTATTATTATTATTATTATTATTATTATTATTATTATTATTATTATTATTATTATTATTATTATTATTATTATTATAACTCTATATTTACAATTTTAATTATTATATAATTTCATTTATGTAATTAGGTCTACTTTGTATTGTTATATTAGGGTAAATCTAGTTTGATATGAATTGCACATTGTTTAACGGTATACATTTTATATTTTGACGTAAAACCACTTTCCCATAAATGTTTTTCATTAATTTTTGGCCTGTTACACCCCCTTAGGTTTAGATCTTGTGTATATTATTGTAGATCATATTTGCCTAGGGTTTCCTAAACCATTTTTGTGGTGTGCCTTCTTATTAGGGATTTATCTTATTTGTTGCTCGTGTTGCCTTTGTTTAGAGTTGTGTTGATTTATGTTAGATATAAAAACAGCCATAATTTCCTTATGCTTGGTTCAAACACTTGTGTGATTGTGATGGGTCAACATTTAGATGTAATCTTTCAAGATGTTTCAAATAATTTAATGAATGGCATGTCCTTTAAAACCTGTGTAAAAGATAGTGTGTATGATGAATATGATATTGAGTATATCTAAATGAAAATAGAGGAAAATTTATAGTGCAACAAAAACCACACTAGAAAAATATGGAGTCAAACCTATATGTGCACAACAACATGTTGATTCATTTTTTAAAACATAAATAAAACCTAACACACATCATATGGGATAATATGGACGTAGATGTATGTTTACATGTAGAGATCAATGTTTATTATTTTAATAAATATGTTGATTCTAATGTGAACGTATAAACCTCTAAATTTAATTATTAGAATGAAGATGAATATGATTATGATTATAAATTTGAATTAGAAGAGCAAACTATTGGTAAACACATTATTTATATTAATAAATATGTTATAACCAATCATATTGTTATTTATAAAATTATGAATACATCAAATTAAATTTCTTGCAAAAATGTTTATTTGCATGATGTTTCAAAATTTACTCCTAACCCTACTCATGTTTCTATTTATTATAAACTTTGATCTCCTCCAAATGTTATATCGTCCAATGCTCAAAATGTTTCTAGTGCTTATTCTCCTTCTCAAAACTTGATTCATCCAAGTGTTACTCTTTTTTATACATTCTCAATATTTTATAACCTCTAAATGTGTATATACTTTCCTTTGATCCAAACATATATGGATTTCCAAATTGATCTTTGTGTTGCTAATTGTTTTAACCTTTTAGGGTTTGACCTAAGTGAATCCTAAGTTAGATTAAAGTGTTGAGTTGTCTAAATTAGAGAAATAATATGTAATAAATAACCAATGATTTGTTATTGATTTTGAATTTATCTGACTTTATAAAGATAGTAATATATATGTGCAAATAGAGACTTATCTAGAAAATAGCTATCACAAAAGATATGGGTGCTAAAAACTGGGTCACATATAGGTTTGAGTGTCGTTAATAGGGTCTTTAGGTCTAATTATTCACTAGATAATAGAATCCCACCTAGATAGTAGGGCCATATAGCTCTAGTGTCCTCTTTGCAAGACTGTTCCTATTTTCTAGGATCACTTGCACTTGTATTTCTAGATTCTCTTCTTGCACACATGAAACTTAGAACTTTTTATTATGCTTGGAATATTTGATTTAGTATGCAAACCCTAATCCTCTTTATAATTATGGCATGATATAAAAATGTGTGTTTATTAGTATGATAGGTTGGACATCCTCAATACCCCGCTATGAATAGAATTTCATACATACCAATAATTTGAGGAGGGATCAATCCTGATGTAGTTCTCCCACATAGTGCTTGGTGAAAATGTAAGTGAAAGCTAGAATAATGGTGGCATTGAATGCCTTAAGTGTGCTTGAGATTGAAAATATTTAAAATCTGGGATTAGGGCGTATGTAGATGGTAGTATGCAGAAGTAGTATAGAATAAGGATTAATAACCCTGATTTTGCTCAACTTATTTCTTTTTTAAATAGATTTTTTTCATCTATTTTTCATCTAGTGGATAGAGGTCTAATAGTCTTATTTTTATAGTGATATGTAGCTTATGCAGATAATAAAATGTGCTTAGGCTGACCTTAGGAGGGGCACATGTTTGAAAATATATTTGTTTAGGAGAGTTAGTGGAAGGGACACTAGATCCAAGTTGGGGACACTAGCACCATATGGCTCTAGTATCCTTAATGTGGTGCTAGTGTCCAATTGGTAGGCTACTAGGGATAATGGGTTAGGATCTAGGAATGTTATTATAGGACTATGTTTGAGATAACAAAATATGTCTTTTACTTGCATAATGGCTGGAAAGAGTGTGATAAAGGGGTAAGTACATGAAGTTGGGGGACAATTCCATGGACATTACAAGTAACATAATCATGTTAATTAATAACATGATCATGTCATTTGAATTATGGATCGATGATTAACAATCCATAACACGATCACATTATCATATAATGTGATTGTGTTATATTGAGCAATAACATGATCATTATTAATGCAATCAAGTTATTGTCATTTTTAATAGTGTGATTGCATTAATAATGCAATCACGTTACCTATATGTCCAAAAAAAAAAAGCAAAACTAATTGTAAAAATATCATTTTTCATTTGATTTTCCTTGCTCTCCCCTAGCATTTTGTGTGGGATACACTAGAAAATGTTAGGAAGATGCCAAATTCATCCCATGAACCTGACGATCAATGATGTCATTGTGAAGGAGAGGTAAGTGATATAAATCTTCCTTATTTAATCCTAATTGTTCATAATTTTCATTGTTTAACCCTAGTTTTTAATTGTATTTTTTTTAATATCCCATCCTACTAACCCTCCTAGCCCTCCATAGATTCTTCTTGTTTTTCCTCCTCCTAACCCTCCATAAAACCCTGTTGTTCCTCCTATCCCTCCACCTAACCCTTCTATAGTTACCCAAAACCCCCTAGTAGTCAAGAGATTCTGATTGAAAATATTGTGGGAAACAAAATTGAAATTGAAGAGTTAATTAACAAAATGAGGGATCCCACTTTGACCAACCCCCATCGCACCTAGCTAGCCAATTCCCTAGAGACCTTATTAGGTCAAATTAACTCTATAATGAGTCAAATTGATAGATAAACCTCATATAGGGATACTTGTAGGGTATATTATGCTGACAAGTTGTCATCTATTCAGGTCAAGAATAAAAATAAATAAAAATCCTCCATTTACCCCTTATTTGTTGACCCAGCCACTAATGCCCCTTTTCTCGTAACCTCTAAATGTTCTCATATCCATCACTATGTACATAATGTAATCAAAACCAATTTTTGAGATTGATAGTGGATGGTATTTTAATATCCACTATGTAATAACCATGAGATCTTGTTGTATTTTTTGAGGGAACTCTATTGTGAGTTTGTCCTCAATGAGATTCCTAATTATTTCTATTTTAGTGAAATTCAGGGCCGAGGAAAAGGCTTTGTATAGGATCGACAAAGTGAACACCATGCACCTAATTGGCCTATGTAGATCCATATTCAAAAGCCTCTTGAGTTTGAGATCCCCTCTAAAATTCATCAAGTCATGGATATTGACACTCTCTATGCTCTTAGTTCACTCACCAATACACTCATTCAACATATGAGTAGGCTTTCATAGAGTGATACTATAAATATGCCACTTACTCGACCCTGACCCCACCCTTGTAAGTCATTTAGAGATATGTGCATAAGACCTTATGATGATGATGGAATTAATGGTTTAGATAGCTTAGATAATATTCTTATGAGTGATGAGTTTTTGGCATGCACATTTGGTGTGCAAACATCAGCCACCACATAGATGTAGGTATATTTTATATAAATGTGATGTTAAATTTAAGTTATATTTGCAAATTTAATTTAGCTAAAAATTAATTTACATAGAAATTAAATATAATATATATGTCATTTTTTATGTTGTAGGAGGTGATGGTTCCTACATCATCACAATCAATATTTATAGTGTTTGATTTGTCACAGCCATTATTTACATATTCAAATCCAGTTGCTAGGCCATCCACTACTGCATATGTCTCTATTAGGATGACACCATTTACCTATACATAGGTAAATTTTCAAGTTAATTTTATGCTCTATGTACATTTAGTCTATGTATATTTGCCTTGTAAGTTTAAGTTAAATTTATCTTTCTATGTTTTCATGTTCTCTCTCTTTATCCTTGCTCTATTCTTTACAATAGTTCAAGCTATAAGAATGGGCTCAGTGGTATTTATATAGCTAATTTTGTAAAAACCCACAAAGATTCCATGAATAATCTCATTCAAGATTAGATAAGGGTAGTTCACATGCCACGAGGATACTTATAAAATGAAGACCACTTATCCAGTGGTCCTTCTAGGTAACACTATATTAAAAATGAAGTTACTAAGCTCAATATAGTCATATTATCATTTTGACTTATGCCACCATTACCATTATACATAAATCCACATGCTACCCTTGAAAATGAGTGATAATAGCAAGGGAATTCAAGGTAAAAGAGAATAAATGTGCATCATTAACAATAGACATAATACAACAAACATATATGTTTTTTATTTGCATCTAATTTACTTGTCTTATCAAGAATTAATGAAAAAACAACATAATCAAAAACATAAAAGTCATGAATGGTCTTATGTTGGACCATGCTTCCTTGGGAGTAGCATCCTACAATGCTCTTATAGGGTCACTGATTAAGGATGTAGACATTGCATTAATATCTTCTATCCATTACCCATATGGTGCATTTTATTTTTCTATTACCCGAGGTCAATACCCTATTTTATAAGAAATCTATTACATATTTCCAGGGATAGGACATTATTTATGAAGAAAAGATGAAGCAAAATTTGACACAAAATATTTGAAGCTTCCTTATGAATATACACCCATTTTCCTAGTGGAAGTTAGCTTAGAAGTGATAATATCCTATAAAATGGGAGTCTCATTCATATACCTCTTTCCCAAAGACTTTCCTAATAATGCAAACTAAAATTTCTATGACCATATTTCATCTAAAACCATAAGGACACAAACTTGACATGACTGCACATGTAGCATTTACTTACTCATCTTTGATATGGGTAAACACAAACAATCCCTTTTCTCTCATTCCCATCTATATTTGTGCACCCAACATTTGTATAAGATCCATATATATAGTTTATGGTAGGCATGTACAATAAATATACCACACCAATCCACTTACAATGTTTCCTATATATAATAAACATCCATGGCTTTAGTTGATGGATCATTCTTTGTCATCATGAACTTTTCCAAAAGTGCATTGGCATATTTTTATCTATCATACATATAGTATGATAAAATTAACAAAAATCTATGCCTAAATAATAATTTAGGAGGCTTAAATTACTCATGTCAAAATTAAAACATAAATTAGTTTTTGGTTGTTGAAGTGTAGTGGCCACGCTACCTATGATGGCAATATCATCAACATAGACAATGACTATCACTATGTTATCATCTTCACTTTTAAAATTAAAATTCATATCATAAAGACTTATTTTGATTCCATAATCTTGGAGGTGATGATTTATTTTTATATAATAGGTTTGTGGATCATGCCTAAGTACCTTTAATGACTTGACAAACCCTCAAACCCAATGGTTGCTCTTTAGGACCATGTATCCTTTTGTTTATACTATGTAAACTTCCTTGCCTAAATCCCAATTTAAGGACATTCTCTTCACATCTATTTGATAAACCTTCCAATTGTAGTAAAAGATAATAATTTAACGTAATAGACAAGTTTGTGGGGAGAGTCACCATTTGTGTTGGTACTAAAATATGTGCTAGCCTCAATAATTACACCTTTTGGTTTCTTCCAATTCAACATCCAAACTATTTACCAATTTTGTTCTCTTGAGCCAAAACAAGAAAATATATATTTATATGGATAAAACTTGATTTATTGGACAAGGACCTCCCTTCCTCGACCTATTGGTATAATGTTATTTACATGAACTTTCGCCAAGAGGTGGATTCATCGTGGCTCGTGCTCCTTTCTATTGGTTGGGTGCTTTCCCATAAATCACTTGTCATCCATATATTATAAATGAATGTGATATAAATCCATGTATTATATATAGAGATACATATAATTGATATCATACATATAATAAAAGGATTATGACCATATATGTAGAGCTCAACCTTTCCCTAGTAAATATCTAATGGTATTTTAGTCTATCCAAAGAAGCTTTATAGATAAGGATAGAGTTATTGATATGTCTCTTATTCCTTTTCTCTCTGTAAATTTACCTTATCAAAGTGATACTATTCTTGGTTTACATTGTCTTTTCATGATATGGATGTTGTATGGTAGTTATGTACTTCCATGATTCTTGGTTTATAGTGTCTTTTCATTATATGAACATTGTATAGTAGTTACACTTCCATGATTCTTTGTTTATATTATATTTTCATGATATGCATGGTTCCCATATATAAGATTTGATACTTTATATAAAAGTAAGTGAGACCTTATTTACATGAATAATTGATGGCTGGAGTAGACACTCCTCCCTCTCTATGAGTTGAGATAGACATAGGCATTATTGTTATAATGTCATCTACATAGGCACTAATAGAGTTATGTGTTATTTCTTATAATTTGAATTGTAAAAATATACATTTTTTTAATAATTTTAGTACATGTACTTGGAGAAAATATAATTTGTGTAAATGTATCGTGTATGTAGGTTTGTCCTATAACATATGATAGTCTCAATCAGATGATGAGGATGGAAACTTCTCATGTTCCTCTCATATTTGAGACACCTATTTGGATAGCTAAACCTACCATTGGCTTATTTGAGTGTGAAAAAAAAAGTCAATAGGATCGTGAGCTTGCAATAAGTGCATGTTTAAATGATTTTTTATTGTATATTAAACTTAATTTCTTAACAATTATTTGAATGTATTCTATGTTAATTTCATAATTATTCTTGTATTTGAATAGGTTCAACTATAAAATAGATATGAGCATAGGAACCACAGTCAGACCTTAGAGTAATCCAAGGCATTAGAGGGGTCTCCATCTACTAGTAGGGCATCCCAAAGAGAGTCTTCTTCAAGGCAAAGAGAGGAAGGATATTTGATGAATAGGATGTCTTATGTACATTAGATGTACTTTTTTGTATGCCTAGATGGTAATTTATGCATTTTTGGCATTGTATATGTGCATATGACACTCAACCAACATTAGATACTATGTTGGTAGATGTAATTTTTTATATGCCTATCATGGTAATCTATCTAATTTATATTTAGTTTTTATTTCATAGTGTGTTATTATATAGTGTTGTTTTGATCTTCCAAACTATTATGTATCAGATCTCATATTCAATGTTGTACACAAATGAGGATTAAAAAATTATTCTTTCCAATGCTATAAATCTTGAATCTCCCATATTTTTTAAAATTAAACTTTTTATTTCATTGTGTGTAGTGGAAATGACTAATGACACTCTTATAACTTAGGCTTAATGACCTTATACTATTTGTACCTACTTCTTGTACACTTTGGAGACACTTATTAGCATCATTATACCTCTTAAAAACCTCTCACATTCATTCTCTAACTCATTTCATACATTCCATTCACAAACATCCTCTCACTCTTTCACTATCTTCTCACTAGGCAATCCTCTTAGGTTTCAAGTACCAAAACTTGATATAAGTCTCAAGGAGTTATTATTATACCATATATGTTATTATATGGTCAAATAACACATTCTTAACCTCTTACAAGTTCTCAAACACACTTCAACTTTCAATTCCACATATAGGGCTCATAATGGTCTCCTTAGGCTTATAGCCTTTTTTTTGTGAAAATTCTCTTGGTTTGATAAATATATCAAATATTATGGATATTTTTAAAAAATTATATCCACCCTTTATCTCATTATATGTGTGTGTCAAATTTCATGACCTAACTCCACTTCTAGACCACACTTCCTTTGTAAACCACCCTTCAATTAGGCTTATTTAGCCAGCCACCAAATCCTTATTGTACAGAATTTAACCAAACAAGAACAAATTTATTAATTTTACATACATAAAATAATGTCATATTATTAATTTTCATTAATTTCTAATGGTTAAAACTCTTTATTTAGGGTTTTTGCTCTTGCAACCATAGTTAGGCTTCTACATAGACCGAGGGGCTATATAATTCAATATCTTGAGTTATAAAAATTTTCAAAGGAATAAAATTCCAAATATATGTATTTTTTCACCCCAAAAACCTTATAAAATAGGTTATACATCTCATTTTTATTTATTCTCTCTTCTAACGATCAAAACATAGGTTTTTGAGTCCTATTTAGGACTGTGACAATAGGGTTTGTGTATTAATGAGTGTTAAGGAATCTCTTAAGGGATTTTAAAATTATAAATACCTTATTTAAAACTATAAAAAAAAAATTACAAACCATTATATCCATTATAATACACATTTATATAAGAAAATTCTCTCCTCTCTATCTTGACTCTGTACAACAAGACACCCTACAGGGTTGTGATAGCAACATGGAGTATTAGTTCAATTTCAAATATCTCATGAATATTATAAGAAATTAAAAACCTCATTTTCATATGGTACCATATTCCAATTTCATATATTCAATTTCATACTTGACAATATTAATAAACAACTCTTACTTCCCTTTGTAATGTGATTGTTAACCCAAAATAGGGTATAGATAGGGTTTCTTTGTTCTAGAGGAATGTATGTTGATTATTTACCATTATATTTTGTATTAAAAAAATTAACCTTCAACCTCAATGATAATACTCAATATATATATCATTATCTACACCAAAGTCATACTCCCTTTGTGAGTAACAACCATTTACTTTCATATCAGACTGTCATATGCAAAATAGGGTATATATGCAAAGGTAACCCTTATTGATGAGTTATCCATGTATAAATGTCTTACTAATTTATCTATAGGTTTGTATAGGTTTAACACATTAAAAAATAATATCATTATGACTTACAACTTACCAACCTGGTAGAATCACTCTAAGCTCCCTTCCTTGATTGTGACCTACAGTCACTTCTTGGTTACCACCCATAGTCATTCATCCTCCTAAAACCTTACAAAAATGAAAACATATTCATGGCCTCAAGGAACTTCAAGGATAACATGAAACTAATTAAATCACATACACTAAATGGAGAAACCACAACAAGTCACTTTTTAGGTCAATAGATCAATTACCAACTAATAGGTCAATAGGTCAATTACCACCTAATAGGTAAATATGTCAATAGGTAAATTACCACCTAATAGGTCAATAGGTCAATATGTAAATTAATCATTAAGTTTTTATTTCTCTAGTTTAATTTTCAAAGTTATCAATAAGTCAATAGGTCAATTACTCATTAGGTTTCTAGGTCTCTAGTTTAAGTTGTCAAAGTTGTCAAAGTTATCAAAGTTTAAGTTGTGGCTAAATAATTATAGTTCTGATGCTTCTTGAGTGAAAAATGACACCACTAACTTGTCTAAGGGGATGGATAACCTCTAATACTAGGTTCTTTTTGTCCCATCAGGATCAATTGACAAACCCACCACCCATTTTGGCCTCAAGGACACCCTTCCCAATACAAGAAAAATGTAATTTTTTGGCTTAAGTTCAAATACGTATAAAAAAATGTAAGTCATTTCCATGAACCATTAGATCCTTCCAATATATATTAAATCCATATAATCACACCTTGAAGCACTTAGGTGGAAGATTCGATATTAATCCATTAGACAAGTTGCAGTGATGGGTCCAAAAATGTAGCTTTTTGGTAGTGAACAAGTAACTTCTTGAGCTCCAATTGGAATTTATACCTTCAGAACCTCCACCTATGAATAATCACTTTTATAATGTAAATATAGGTAAATTAAATTTTATGACATCACCATGACATTCAAATCCACCTGAAAGTGCATTTTCACTACTATTTCAGAGAGTGGAAACATTGATAATAAATGTTGTTAAAGTTTAAGTTGTGGTTACATAACTTTAGTTCTGATGCTTCTTTAGTGAAAAATTACACTATAAACACATTTTTAGGGGTGTATAACATCTAGGAATATGTTCTTGGCCTCCATTCAGGCTTGATAAACAAACCCACCACCCATTCTGACCTCAAGAACACCCTTCCCAATACAAGAAAAATGCAATTTTTTAGCTTAAGTTCAAACACTCATAAAAAAATTGTAAGTCATTTTTGTTAAAATAAAATCCCTTGCATACCAATTTAATCCATATAATCACACCCCAGAGCACTCAGGTTAAATCTTTGAGATCGATCTATTAGATAAGTTGCAGTGACAGGTCTAAAAACACAACTTTTTATCAGTAAACAAGAAACTTCTTGAGCTCCAATTGGCATTTCTACCTCTGAGACCTCCACCTATGAATATATCACTTTAATCATGTCTATATAGGAAAATTATATGTTATCAAACCACCATAATTTTCAAATCTACTCAGAAGTACATTTTCACCACAGTTTCGAAGAGCAGAAACACTAACAATAAATGTTTTTAACGTTTAAGTTATGGTTGTAGAACTCTAGTTTTGATGCTTCCTAAGTCAAAAATGACACCAAAACAACTGGGGGTGGATAAAATCTAGGAATATTTTCTTGGCCTCTTATCAAGTCCAATCAACAAACCCACCACCCATTCTAGCCTCAAGAACACCCTTCTCAATACAAGGAAAATGGAATTTTTTAGCCTAAGTTAAAACATGCATAAAATGAAAATTGTAAGTCATTTACATGAATAATCAGACCCTTATTATACCTATTTAATCCCTCTAATCATACCCTATATCACTTAGGTGGAAGCTTCAAGATCAATTCATTAGACAAGTTGTAGTGACAAGTCTAAAAATGCAACTTTTTATCAGTGAACAAGCAACTTCTTGAGCTCCAACTAGCATTTCTACCTCTAGGACCTCCACCTATGAATCTATCACTTTTATCACATAAAAATAGGAATATCAAATGTTATCACACCACCATGACATTCAAATCCACCCAGAAGTGCATTTTCACTACTGTTCTAGAGACTGAAAACACTGACAACAAATGTTATCAAAGTTTAAGTTATAGTTAAAGAAATCTAGTTCCAATACTTAAGTGAAAAATGAAACCAACAAAACATCCATGGGGTGGATAATTTCTAGGAATAGGTTCCTGGCCTCCCATTAGGCCTGATTGACAAACCTACCACCCATTTTGACCCCAAGAACACCCTTCTCAATACAAAAAAATGCATTTTTTAATCCTAAGTTCAAATACCCATAAAATGAAACCTGTAAGTCATTTACTGAGATTTGATCATGTCCAACCTAATATTAGATCACATCCAATCTAAAATTCTTTTATCTTCAAGAATATAGAATTATTTATTGATAGTGCCTACCACGTGAAGGTGGAAGCTTATCTGACACCACTAACCTACAAAAAATTATTAGTAAGTAATTAAAAATAAAATTTACATGTACTACCTAGAAAATAAAAAAACATTTAATAAATTTTATTACATCTACATTTGAAAATTCAACATATCTCCATATTTCAATCCAACAAACCACTAGTATCTACTCTAACCTTGATAGTATCAAGAATAGATTCATGGTCTGACTCCTGAACTTTTCATAATTTCCTTTTTAATGACTACCCATGATATTTTTGTAATTAAATATTCATTAAAATAATCAAATTTGAATAGTGCATTATCTTCTTGTGATTTTCAAAATCTTCAAACAACCATTGATATGAATTTTTTATATGATATCATCGAAACCAAGTTTCAGTGACTACCACTGACCTAGTGGTATAGTCAATGTTTTCTCCATCTATAACTAGGGAAGTCAATTTTTTATTTCTCTCTACACATCGACACAAGTATTAATCAGTGCCTTATTCATTATCCTCATTTTTGATAACTGTAAAAACATGACCTATATCATAAAAAATCATTTTTAGCAATAATATGAAGATATATTTAATGAGAATAAACTATACATAATGAAAAATATTTTACCTAACTTTACTAGATCAGATACATGGTCAAATTCATCTGATGATGTCATATTTAAAAGTTATAATGATGTTGGAACCTAATATGTGTTGATTGGAATAGCTCAAATTTCAACCATTCAACCACAATTTTTGCATGAACACCCTCTTCAAATTTCAACTCCTCCCTTGCAATAGCTCTTTTTACACATGTTCTAGCACCATCATGCTCCCCTTTTCCATGTCCAGCCTTGGTGAAACTCCAAATGTGATCTAAACTAGTGCTAACATGCATCCTACTCAACCAATAAAACATCTATGCATTTTTGAATTATGATGTACAATTGTCTGACTAAATGTAATGTTAATTGAAAGTAATGTTCCTCTATCTCAAATTTTCATAGAACTTCTAAAAACAACCTTGCACATACTCTGAACAATGAGATCTATCATCACTGATATAGAAATGCTACTCCCTTATTATTTTCCATTGTTGATCTATACTATTAGGTGCATGCATGAATGCTATATACATGAATATGATAACTTGTGATGAGTTGTAATACTACCAATTAAACTTTCATTTAGGATTTGAATGTGTAATTTTCAGCAAAATCAACTACTAAAATAGTTAAACCAAGTGGTAATGTATCTTTTCTTATCTTTAAATGTTCATCTAACCGTCTAACCCTATGTGTATGCCTTGCATACTTATAAACAATCTTCTCCATAAATTTGATAAAAAAATTCAAAAATATGTATCTTTTTTGTAACAAACTCAGACCTTTTAGATTCTTTGCCATCTTTTTCTTGATAAGTCATTGATTTATATTTTCTCAACCCAATTGATTCCTGTCCAATTTCACTTTTAATCTCCTCAAAGATATATATTTTTTTAATTTTAGAAATCCACCATAAATGCTGCAATTTCCATTTAAACATGATTTATTGTAAAATAATTGTCCATATGATCTTTTGAAAAAGATAGTTGGTATATATTCCCTCACTGATTTTGGTGGAAATTCAATGCCACATTCCTGTAAGACTTGAGAAAGCAGGTAGCACTAAAAGATTTTTTTATTCTCCTCTTCTAATATACTAGCCTACCACACCCCAAAGGACCTTAGCTATATCATGAGGCCAACTGTGTAGTTTGAGCTTCGACTAGAAGAAGTAGATGTGCTTTGAATCATGTCTTTTAGTGTGATTAGACTTTTAATAATATTTTTGCCTTTAGTTTAATTGATTTAGATTTTAACTTTATTTTGAAGTTTTTTTAAGATTCCTCCATACATATTTGGAATGACCAATCATGAGAGATATAGTGATACACATGAATGAAAATGTTGTTAGTATGCAAAGCACAATGAATATGGTGAAAAACATCACAATGAATTAAAAATTAAACATGTTGCCTACAATAACAAGTGGTGCATGTGTGATTTATTTTAACATAAAAAAGGTTTTGCCATCTCAAAAAATATTTGATAAATAGAAATTTGTGGATGTATTTCCAAAAATTTAGAGTACAATTATGTTTAAGTCATATCTATTTAATGTTTTTTATGTGGTTCATGGATAGAAAAAACAAACTCTTATTTTCATAAAATCTATTATATTGGGTGAAACTGTTGTGTTTCTTTCCAAAATTGAGCAAGTAACTCTTTAATATTATCAACTATAGCCTTGTCCTTTTGTGAAAGTCTAAAGATAATGCCTAGAGCTCATTAGTATTAGGTTCATTAAGTCTTTCACATCTTTCAATTGCTTTCATTATTGTTTTTATGTTTATATTAAGTGTTTGGCTTGTTTTTGGAAACATTCAATTTTTCCCTATTTTGTCACTTACTACATAATTTGTAAGTATACACTAGACAACATTACAATCTTTGGTGCATGATTTTGGGCCTACAATATGATATGCATCATGTAGATTTTCAATAATTTCATTATTTTCATCATTCATGTTAGATGTTATTAGTCCTAATGTGTACATTATAGTTCTCATCTTAATCAATTTTGTCATTGAAACAAATAATTGACATCTTTAACTATCATACTCCAAATTATGAAAGAAAGTATCCCAAATTTGTTGAGCTAGTCTTCTTGAATGGAAATCAAACATTTTATTATGAATTGGTTATAAAATATTTTCATTGACTTTAATTAAGTACTTGTATTTTCTACACACAATTATTATATGTGTTGGTAATGGTGAAATTTGTTGAGAGTGTGTTTCAAAATCTTTATTACTTTAATTGTTTAGAAGTGGGATGACATTTTCTTCATTGTTAATTTCTTCATTATATGTTTCCATGAAATTTTATTGATGGTTAATTTTATCATTATTTGTTTCCATAAAATTTTCTTTAATCATGGGGGCTGAAGCATCATACATAGACTCATCATCAACAAAATAAAAAACTTGAAACTTTGAAAGTGAACTTCCAACATTAACTAATTCATTATTTTCAATTTCATTATTATTCAATTCATTATGGTCAATTTCAAAATTATTCAATTGATTATGGTTAATTTAATAGTTATTTAATTCATTATTATCAATTGGCTCATTATCTATGTCATTTGGTTCATCAAGATTAGGGTTTGTACCTTGTCTACCATGAAGTTTTAACATTCGTAGCTTGTGTTTCTATCTCAATTTTTTTACTTCCTCTAGTGTTTTGTTCTTCAACATCTTCCTCTTCCTCTTTGAATGTGATCTAACACCCATCATAAGGGATAACTGACAACTTTTCAAAGGTGGGATCAAGTACACAAGTATCCTAGTATTTGTAGAAGTACATAGAGAATGTTTGTGGGGACATAATTCTTGATTTTGGTTAAAAATAGTCATTAATAAGTGAGCTTAGTATACAATAAGAATAATGTGATTGCATTATTACATAACGTGATCATGTAATGTGTTGTATAAGGTTTACTCCATCCAATGCATTAAGAACCTTATATTAACAATAATATGATCATGTTATTGTTAATATAATCTTTGGGGTCAATAATTGGTAATGAGAACTGATTGTTGCCTATATTAAGAATAACATGACCACATTATACTTAATATAGATAAGGGATTATGGATTAGGGATTAAGGCATTAGTGTATAGGGTTTATGAATTAGGGATTACAATTTATGTTTTAGCATTTAGGGATTAGGTCATCTAGGGCTTGGATTTAAGGGTGTATATAAGGTATAATCTCTCTATGCCATGTGTGAACCTAATTTTTACTACATAGGATGTTAAATAGGACTAAATCAATTAGTAAATTGGGAAATTCTTTGGTTTATAATTTAGGGTATAGTGTTTAGGGCTTAGATTTAGGGTACACATGGTCAATTGCAAAGATAATTCTTAGTCTAAATGATGTTAATTTGGCCTAAAATGATTGGTTCAACATTTAAAGAGTTTATATTTATGATTTAGAGTTTAGGGACTAATAAATTTAAGCATTAGGGATTGGGGTATATGTTTTAGGGCATATAAGGTACAATCATGATGGTGATTAGGGAAAATTAGAGTTAATCAACCACCAAATCACACTTTATAGTCATGCAATTATGTTAAAGGGGATCAAAATAGCCCCAATTCACTTCAGATGCACATCTAGATTGGTAATCCAAAGGCTAAGTTTTGACCATAGGTTTAAAAAATGCATTTTATGACATCTCATGATAAAATTAATTATATCATAAGGCATGCATATTTTTGGAATGTAGTGGGAATTATGGCATAGGGATTACAATTTATGTTTTAGGGAATAGGTATTAAGGCATGGATTTTAGGTTTAAGGACCTGTATATAATTTTTTTAATTGATCTATGCCATGTGAACCTAATTCTTACTACAAATAATGTTAATTGGGACTAAATTGATTGGTAAATAGGGAAAGATTATGGTTTATAATTTAGGGTATAGTGTTTAAGGTTTATGGCTTAGGGCTTAAGTTTTAATGTATATATGGTTTAGGGTACAAGGGTCAATCATAAAGATAATTGAGGACAATTTAAATCACTTGGACCCATTTGTGATAATAAAATGTGTTTTTGGGTTTGTATGATACCCTAGATGTCTTCATGCAGATTGACTAAATTATTCAAATGGGGCAATCAGTCATGTGATTTAGGCTAAATTGAGCCTTGTGAACTTAATTCTTAGTCTAAATGATGTTAATTTGGGTTGAAAATGATTAGTTCAAGGTTTAAAGAGTTTATATTTGTGGTTTAGAATTTATGGATTAGGAACTTTAAGGATTAGGGATTAGGGTATAGGTTTTAGGGTATATAAGGTACAATCATGTAGGCAATTATGTAAATTTGAGCTCCTTAAACCTATATCTATGAGTAAAGAATGTGAATTTAGGATCAATTATCCCCCACATCAACACAGATTGAGCCTACGATGTCAATTGTGGCAATTAGTGATGCAATGTTAACCAAGTTTATCCTTTTCAACCTAATTCTTAATATATATATATATATATTTAGGATGTTAATTAGGGAAAAATTTATTGGTTTAGGTTTTAGGGTCTATAATTCAAAGGGTTTGGGGTTTAGGTCTTATGGATTAGAGTTTAATGTAAATGGTATAGGGTTTAAGGTTAAAGTTAAATGGTATAAGGTTTATGGTTTAAGATATCGGTTATAGGGTCCAAGCACTAAGGAAATAGAAGAACATTTGAGTTGCTTGTTCATCTATTTAAGACTTGATTACCTTCATGTTTGAATTTATGATAAAATCAGGGTCAATTATGCCATCTACATGTTGCATACATGTTATAAAATTGATTGAGCCATAAATTTAGTTTAGGGGTTTAATTTTGCCTAGACCATGTAGGGAATTGCACAAATTGACTAATTAGATCAATTCATGATAGAAGATCAATATTTTAATTTTACCCCAAATCATATCTTGTTATTAAAGGGGTTCAAATTGGCCTCAAATGCCTCATAGATTAAAAGAATCAACAAGCTCATCCTCTTTGGTTAATTAGGTTGAAGGGTCTTGAAATAGCCCCAATTTACTTTAGATGCATAGCTAGATTGTTATTCCAAAGGTTAAGTTTTGGCAATGGGTTCAAAAAGTACATTTTATGACATCTCATGATAAAATCAATTATATTATAAGGCATATACATTTGTGTCATGTAATTGGCATTAAGGAAAAAGGATTACAATTTATGTTTTAGGGATTAGGGATTAGGGTATAGGGTTTGGGTTTAAGGACCTATTGGGATTAGTTTTCACATTGTGTGAAAATAGGTATTTATACAGAAGTAAATAGTAACTACTTGATTATTTACCATAAAATAAATAGTACTTATGGTTATGTAAGTTAGTAAATAATATATTATTGTTATGTAAAAATACTTTATTCTTTTATACATGAGTGGAGTTGTTTAACTAACTCATGAATATAGGAGATTGGTAGATATTTTAGGTAGAGAATATCTCCATGATTATAGGATGGTATTAGTATATATTTGTATTATTCATTGAATGTTTATTAATTAGAGATATTCAAATTGTGCATTAATATAATATCAGTGTTTTTTGAGAAATCTACCATGTTTGGCTCTCAATTATTCCTTAGATGAGTTGATTCATTACATAATCTATTGTAATTGTCATCATTGGTATCAAAGCAGATTGAATCAATTATGAGAGTCTTTAGAGGAATTTGTATGTGCTTATGGGATTAATATTACATAAATTAACTTTTTTCAACATTCTTTGTATGGCCTATCGATCTATGTTCTCATAGACCTTGTAATTTATATAATATGTTCCATGTGGATCACTCATAACAGTCTTTCCTATGCTATCCTCATGTAAGTATTTAGTCGTTTCATCCTCAAAATACACATCAATGTTATTATCCACTCTCCATGCATTTTTTTGATCTTTGTAGGCATAAATTTATAACTTTCCAAGAGTAATTTGTGTGGCCTACAATTTTAGTACTCTCATGTCTTGAAAATTTATATTATTTATTTTGTTTGTGCTGAATTTTTTGCCTATTATTCATTTTATTCACAAAGCATCAGATCTGTCAATTTGTGCATTGTGCATCCTTCTTCTCAAGTTGTTCAATGTCACCCACTTCAAATCATCTTTAATTTGTTATATTGTGTTTGGTTCTGTATAATTTTTGGACCTTGTATCGAACCACACTTGACATCAATTCAAGCTGAAGCCATCCTTTTTAATCTATACACTAAGCTCTTCCTATACATCCATACTTTTAGTGATCATTGTGGACATATATATTGTAGTCCAGATCTATGCATCATGGTATTTTATAGAATTGAGAATGGAAATATTTGTATTTTGTAAGTAATAGAAGTGAGAGATGCCATTGACATCTATTGGTTCTGATTCTACCAAACTGTCAATAATCGGCCACCATTTGTTCTATTTAATATTTCAGTATATTCAATGTGGTCTTAATGCAAGTTAGTACGAATGCATGTAATGTGTCTCCCATCCATTTAGTTAGTGAATTTAGGTTGAGTCCATATAGTTTATCAAAAGTGTTAATATTAATTTTATGGTTATTATTTTTAGTCTTCACAATTTAAAAAAAGTATTGAGAGTAGTGGTTGTCAATACTTTGTTTAGTGATCATAGCTAATTTTTGAGTCATTAGTTTCATGAGTTAGTGATTTGAAATAGTGTAATGATATTTGTTTAGGTTGTTTGATAAGTCAAGTAATTTTGCCTCATTGTTGTGTATTAGTCAAAATTAATCTAGTAGGTATATATTAATGGTCTCTTTAGTGTTTTTATGTCAAATTGAATCGCGTGATTATTATCAAGAAGTTTAGAGTCAATTTTTAAATGTGTTTAGAGTGTATTCCTTTATGTCAATCATTTTCTAAGAGTCAAAAGTCATCATAAAGAGTTATGTTGAAAAAGTCAATGTTGTTTAGGTTTAGACTCATTGATGCATTTTCACTTGTACATGACATCTGCATTATGGGGGGAATTTCCCTAAAAAAAAAACTGACCTTCTTCAACAAATTTACTGAGTAAGTAGTATAACATACTAGACGCTAGAGGATACATGGAGGATGAAGGTCTTTTAACATCCTTCATCAGTCACCAATGACGAGGCTTCACTAATGAAGTGGTGACATTTTGTGGTGTATTAATTTCAGTTATTTCTATGTGGTAGTTACATTTGTTTTTTGACATGTGTGAAAAATAAAAACAATTGTACCTGTTCACTTGTGAATGATATTCCCATGCAATCCCTTTTGTATATTTACATTAGAGAATGTAGATCTAAAAAAACATTGTAGCAATCATGATGAAAGGTTAGTGGTTAACCTAAGAAAACAATTTTGTAATGTTATTGGTGAATAGGTAAAAACCATTTTGTAAGATTATTGGTGAACTTATGAAAACCATTGTGTAAGGTTATTGGTGAACATGAAAAAACAGCTACAAATGAGTTTGAAGGAAAAAATGTGTGATTGCACATGTATGTAGAGAAGATCATGAGCTCATGGAGATGGTACGTTATAATAAAAAAAAGAGATATATTGTACCATGTAAAAACTATGGGGGGGGGAATGTTGGGATTAGTTTTCACACTGTGTGAAAATAGGTATTTATGGAGAAGTAAATAGTAACTAGTTAACTATTTACCATAAAGTAAATAGTACTTACAATTATGTAAGTTAGTAAATAATATATTATTTTTATATAATAATAAAATATTTGTTATACATGAGTGGAGTTGTTTAACAAACTCATGAATATAGGAGATTAGGAGATATTTTAGGTAGAGAATATCTCCATGATTATAAGATGGTATTCCTATATATTTGTATTATGTCCTGAATGTTTATTAACCAAAGAGAATTTAGAGTGTGCAGTAATAATATAATATCAGTGTTTTTTTATAAATCTATAGTGTTTGGCTCTCCATTATTCATTGGATGAGTTGATTCATTACATAATTTTCTCCAATTATCATCAGGACCTATATATTAATGTCTAGTTGCTTTATTCCATGTTCAAACTTAATTATTATGACAAAGGATGTTAATTGGGAGTATATTGAAATTGGTAAATAGGGAAAGTTTATGGTTTTAAAATTTAGGGTATAGTGTTTAGGGTTTATGGTTTACAAGTTCTAGGTTTTAATGTATATACATGGTTTAGGGTACACATGGTCAATTTCAAAGATAATTGAGGAAAATTTGAATTAATTAGACACATTTGTGACTATATAACATGTTTTTGGGTTGTCATTATACCATGGATGTCATCGTGAAAATTGAGTGAATTAGTCAAATGGGGTAATCAGTTATGTGATTTAGACCAAACTGAGCCTTGTGAACTTAATTCTTAGTCTAAATGATTTTAATTTGGGCTAAAAGATTGGTTTAAGGTTTAAAGAGTTTATATTTATGATTTAGAGTTTAGGGATTAGGAAATTTAGAGATTAAGGCTTAGGGTATAGGTTTTGGGGAATATAAAGTACAATCGTGATGGTGATTAGGGTAACTTTGAGCTCCTTGAACCTTGCTCTATGAGTAAAGAATGTGAATTTGGGATCAATTATCCCCCACATCATCACAGATTGAGCCTATGAAGTTAACCATGATAATGAGTGATGTAATTTTAACCAAGTTCATCCCTATAAATGATGTTAATTGAGGCTAAATTGATCCCAAGGGCCTACTGAGCCTCAATATAAGGAATTTCATCCATATGATATCAATTGGGGATCTAAGTGCCTACCATATTAAAAAAATAAGTATTTTTTCAATTTGATATGAAATTTGGTCCAAAGGAGCTATGTGTAAGGAATTACATTCATATATAATAGAAATTGGGGCTTACTTGGCCTTGATTGCATACCATATCGAACCAATCGAGTATTCAATTCCAGATATTATATAATTAGGGCCAATAAAACATAGAATAAATAATGAAAGTAAGGGAATCACACTAAGCATAAGGAAAACATGTCATACACAAAGTAGACATGGTGTAAAAATTTAATGTCGGTATAAGGGTAGTTATATATTTCAAATTTTATTATTCTAGGGGTGTTTGTTGATTTTCAATTCATATTACTCTTATTGGTGCAAATTTTACGTGTATTGGGACCAATTTTATCCCTTTTCATATGATTTTATCTTTCCCCCACTATCTTTATATTTCTCTAGGATTATGATTAAGAATTCAGTAATATAGTTCTAGTTTACCAAGACTTTACATCTAGATTCCTAGTCTACCAAGACCATACCACTACATTCTTGGTTTGCCAAGAAAGTAACATTATGTTCCTGACTTCTTTTTCATGGGCATATCTAATCCTTCCTTTAGGTGTCTTATGAATTTCCCTCCTCTTTTATCATATTTTTCTACCCATTTTGTTCAGTTTACATGTGAATATGGTAATAATTCTTATTTAATAACTTTAAGAATACATAGGTGCATTAATGCATATATGTCAAGAAGTAACTAAGATAAATTGAATACTAAGGTCAAGATTTATAAGTGAATTTAAATTTAGAGACCAACATTTATTTAAGAGGAGAAGTTGAAGTGTTTAGAGCATAATTTGATCCAATATTGGAGCTATCATATTGAATTGTGACACTTATTCATTCAAGTGAAAATTTATACATGGATTAGGGCTTGCATCCATGAATTGCTTATTAAATTACATTGATACATTGTCTTCCAAATTTTATAAATAATAATGGTATGTTAATAATGGATGGATAACATGGGTACCTAAATGATTCACCCATTTTTTATTGGTCTTTGATGAGTGATTAAGGTTTTAATAAAGGAAATTAATTACCAAACATTTATTTAAGATTATGGAAAATAAAGTGAGGTTTTAAGATCGTAGGAGTAGAGGAATAAGGCTACAAAATCATATTTATATAATTTTTTAGTTTCCATGAATTTATTAGTATGTTTCTAGTAGTGTCAAGAAAGGAGTACATTTTTTTTCAAAATTGAAAAGTTATCTATTTTTCATTTTTTTAATTTTATCTACCTTGTTATCTGTACATGTTTCCCATTATTTTCATCTTCCTAATGTATAAATATTTATGACATTTAAATATTATTATAACTCTATATTTACACATTTTAATTATTATATAATTTCATTTATGTAATTAAGTCTAATTTGTATTGTTATATTAGGGTAAATCTAGTTAGATATGAATTGCACATTATTTATGGGTACATATGTTTTGTATTTTGATGTAAAACCACTTTCCCATAAACATTTTATATTAACTTATGACCCATTACACCCCCTTAGGTTTAGATATTGTGTATATTATTATAGATCATATTTGTCTAGGGTTTCTTAAACCATTGATGTGTTGTGCCTTCTTATTAGTGATTTATATGATTTTCGCTTAGTGTTGACTTTGTTTAGAGTTGTGTTGATTTATGTTAGATATATTTATCCATAATTTCATTATGCTTAGTTCAAATAGTAGTGTGCTTGTGATGGTTAAAATTTTAGATGTAATTTTTCAACATCTTTCAAATTATTTAATGAATGTCATGTCTTTTCAAATATACAAAAGGTAGTGTGTATGATCAATATGCAAGTGAGTATATCTAAATGAAAATAGGGAAAACATTATAGTACCACACAAACCACACTATAAAAATATGGGTTCAGACCTAGATGTGCACAACAACATGTTGATTCCTTTTTTATAACATAAATAAACCCTAACTCACATCATAGGGTATAATGTGGATGTAGATGTATGTTTACTTGTAGAGATAAATGTTTCTTATTTGAATGAAAATGATAATTCTAATGTGAATGTTTACACATCTAAAGTTAATTATTAGAATGAAGATGAAAATTCTTATGATTATAAATTTGAATTATAATAATAAACTATTGGTGAACACATAATTTATATTAATAAATATGTTATAACGAATCCTATTTTTATATGTATAATTATTAATATGTCAAATGAAATTGAATGTGAAAATGTTTCTTTACATGATGTTTCAAAATTTACTCTTAACCCTAATCATTTTTCTATTTCTTATAAACTTTCTTCTCCTCCAAATGTTATGTCATCCAATGCTAAAAATGTTTCCATTACTTGTTCTCTTTATCAAAACTTGGTTCCTCCAAATTTTATTTTTATACATTCTCAAAAATTTCTAACCTCTAAATGTGTATATAATTTCATTTGATCCAAACACCTATAGATTTCCAAATTGATCTTTATATTTCTAATCCATCTTTGATTTTTTAAATTCTAATTTCTTCTGCTACATATATTTCAGCCCAAAATTTTGAAACTACCTCTATGATATAAGATTTTATTGATTTTCAACAACTACTTAAATTTATTTCTTAATGGTTACATAAGCCTTGAATGATGAACCCTTATTTCATGATATACTTGATTTTTTTTTTACGATTGTTATATTTGATCCAATTTTATGTTGTATAATGGAAAAGGAGGCCTTCTCACCATATTATATTATTTCATGATTCTTTCTTAGACAACACTAATCATTATAATTTTTTAACTAGGATATTTAAAATAGGTTTTAAGGGATTATGCTATGGATTGGGTTTATGTTTTACCATATGATTCCATACATTCATTTGCACCTATAGTTGATGATAACTTTGATAATTTTTAAATCAATATTTTTCCAAACGTTACATTTATATAATTAGCCCATCTCAGATAAATATTGAATTAATATATTAGAAATAATGTGCATATGCTTAAGACCATGATAACTAAGATCGATTATCAACCACCAAATATTGAGCTTGAAATCATTTTCATCAATAGATTACTACCAATTATCAAATATAAAGTAACTTTCAACACTTATCAATATTAATTTAAACTTTGTCATGCAATTATAAACTTTAAGTTCAATGTTTTAGAGGCCAAAATGCTTAAATATGAGTTTGATTATCAAATAATTTAAATATAAAAGTAAACCAAGTTTTAAGGCTAAAATAAATTACCATGAGTTATAACACAATAATGATAACAAAAGGATGGTAAATGATATAGAAAAACCAAATAATAATATTGTGTTACCTCAAAAAGAGTATAAAATATTTACAATATTAAGTGAAAGTCCATGAATTTTATTGAATAAGTTACTTGAATTCAACATGATTACTTTACCATCACCAAAATAATTTGATAATTCAATACCATTACATACATATTTTGATGCTAATTCATATTATGATTTTCATAGACATAAATGGCAATCTACAAATATAAGTATCAATTTTAAACTTAAGATTAAAGATTTAATTTATAGTGGTAAAATTAAATTAGATGATACACATCTAAATTCAAGTAAAGAAAATTAAACATATACTCAAAAAGAGTAAAAAAATGATAATAGTAAGGATCATATGGTATACAAAACAAACTAAAAAAGTGTTCTTATAAAAGACAAACAAAATTCAATTAATGGTTTTATTAGGAAAAATAATTGAATGAAAAATAGTTCAACATTTATTCAAATTGTGTTTACTAAAGAGGATATGCAACATGATAATTGTATATACCCTAATTTGATCAAGTAACCACAAGTACTATGTATTTTTTTGTTATTTCACATGAAGGTATTAGTGATGAATATATCCCTTGTTAATATGGTCATTTTGGGTCTTTTGATCTTTTTTATGTCTTATTTTCCCTATTTGTTGTACCCCCAATGTTCCCAAGTCACCTCCTCCTAGTCAAAGGGACCCCTAGCCTATCGTGCCTAGTCTTAACTCTAGTTTTAGTCCCCAAGACACTATCACCCTTATTAAAATAATAATTCCATGTGGAAATATTGTTTAATTATGGATATAGTGTCAAACACTCATTTTCTCCCATGTTTTGGGTCCTAACCCTACCTTGAGCCTTCTTTTATGTTTTTATCCCTCTTTTGTGACTTATCAACTAACAAATAAGGTGTTACATTAAAATAAAACTTCATTCTATATAAATAGCTTCATAAGCAATTTTACATCTAGCACTTATTATTTTGGCACATAATTACATAAAATTAATCAATATTACAACTCAATACTTTGCATATTACTTAGTTATCACATCTAGACATTGCATGCTTGATCAAATAAGGGCCTAGGAGAAATTAATTCTATCATAACATGAACATTACCTACATGATAAATACATGTAATTTGAGACCTATAACATTGGGGTTAATTTAGGAAATGACCAAGACAACAAGGGTTCTACTCCGCATAATCATAATATCCCACAACCCAGTTTTTCCCTTTCTTTTTACATTTGATTTGGTTATTGTTCATATGTACAGGTATTTATTAGAATTTTAGAAGATATTTAGTAAAATTGATGACATATGAAAACTTATATAAGATACATAATCACTTATAGGTCCCCCAAACTCTCATGCAGTTTCCCTAAAAGTTTTAGACAACTCATCCAAGAAGGACACTAACACCATAATTAGACACTAGCACCACATGGAACTACTATATGAATCCTAATTTTATCTACAGTCATAATATGAAAGGTCTCTGATTGGTTTTCAAGTATGTTGTATCCTTCTGAGTCACAAAAAACCTATTTTTCTCTAGATAAGTACTCTTTCTTTACATCTTTGCTATTTTGGTAAAGGCTTGCCAAATAAATTATTTCATGTTATCATTTCAATTTATTACTATACTCAACCATTTAATAGCATAGTATTTACATACACGAAGTCCTAAAAGGTTAAAAAAATAATTCATAATATGATGGATCAATATTTATATGAGAATTTATAGATGGAAAAAAATGTCATAAGGGTTGACCATTGTAAAAATTTAAATATATGTACTAAACATTTTTTTAATAGACTTGGACTTAGCTTGGATGAATTGGCCTATACTTATATGGTTTTCACATGACATGATGATATTACAAGGGAACCCATTGGCTATCTTATTTTGCCTATTAAACTATGACCAACAATAATTCTAACTCTATTTTGTTAGAGGTACAATCACTGAGAGGGGGGAGTGAATTAGTGATCCCAGATATTTTAATTTAAATTTTAGTCCTTTAAAATATTATCCAATTATCATATATCAAATTGATCAAGAAGCATTAACAAGAGAGCTCATACATTCAATGCATACACAAGATCAAACACATAACACATAGTTCCTTTGGGAAACCCTCATGGGGAATAAAAACCACTCTCAAGCCTACACTAAAAATGGACTAATTTCCTATTATAAATCAAAAACAAGAGATCAATCAAATCCTTTAGACTAAAAAACCTTAATCATATCCTCCTGACCAAAGGTATTTAATGAAACACCTTTTTCACAAGGAGAACTTACCCCTAAGGAAGACTAAGTCCTTTATATCCTCCTTTAAACAACTCCACCTTATAAATTATTTATTAAACACCTAATGATGGATCTATATTTTTTAACCTTTGGACAAACACTCTCTATCTCAAATAGGCCTTTCACATAGTCAAGTCACAATCTCTTTCATTCTTCACTCAATCTGTCCTCATATGCACACTCAGACCTCTTCATATATCATAAAATTAAAACAGAACTATTATGACATTAGGAATATGATAAACATGTCATATACATAGTCAAAAAACTATTCTACTCATTAAATCAACCAATATGCACACTACCTATCTTTTTCTTCACATGTGCCTCTCACAAATCTCTCCCAAGTCTCTTGCTTATAAGTCTAGAAACTAACACATTTGGTTTTTATATATATAGATAATCCATGAATTAATAAGACAAAAATATTTCCTTGTTAGCCACATTACATGCCCTTGACCTTAAGGCATCTCACATGGGTCACACTTAAGCACAATCTACTTTCAAATAGGCCTAAGTCACTTTTAGGTCGTATGGAGACCCATCCATCTCTTTAACATTTCTCTGAGAAATCAAAGAACATAGGAACATTTTACAATATCATGGTCCCATTCCACATGACCCTTTTAACATCCCCAAATGATCAGAATTGTCAAAACACTCTTCTACTAAAGCCTAATTAGATCAAACACTTCTCTGTACACACATTCATTATGAATGAAAACACAGTCGACTTCAAAACCTTTGTTCATACTACATATGATTAATCAAACATTTAAAATGAATGAAAATCATCCTCATGGATTATAAAACACTCCCCAATATCTAATTTACTAAGATATATTGAAATAATATCAAAATAATCTTCAACAATCTTCTCGGGTCCCTTACATAACATATACAAAAACATAGTCAACTTTAGAGCTCAAAATCTATCTATACACACATCTAGATCTTTAAATTAGGTTCATTATATGTGCCATGGATTCCTCTTCATATTTTATTTTTATAGCATGAGCAAATTCATCCTGAATCAAATGTTATAGCTAAAATACATAGACTATTTTTTCCCTTTGTTAAAATTCAAATATTTATATGTCAATGGCCATAGTTAAACCTCAAACACCATGCTCACATATCATGTCCTTGCTACTCAGATAAAATACACACCATTGATCTTATTTGATATTTAACACATAAGTGCCAATGCTCAAATGTTAAATCTTAGTCACTTTGACATCATCTTGTGCAATCTTATAAATTTGATTCCATGTGCTATATTGATCGTTTCAAGATTATCATTGCTTTAGAAATGATAGACAACTATAAAATTGATATCTTGACTTTAATATGCATTATTTATCTCTATTTATATGATCTCCCACTCATGATTGATCCTTATAATAATCATGATATTTATCTCTACTCAACATTAAACATCATTCATTTGTCCTCATCTCACTACTTCCTAACTTCTTGAAGAAAATGTGCTCTATCAATCTTGCTCAAACTTTAACATGTGCAAAAATGACTATGTGAACCATTGAAATATACCTAGAAGGCCAAATTTTCACCTCAATAACTTCTTTTGTGCTTGCTTTCATATTCTCAAATTTGGACCATATGATTTCATCATATAAGAGAATCAAACCATATGTTATTCTATTCCTAAAACCTTCATGTGTGTGAGATATATCACCATTAAAATACCTTCTCAAAAGCTTATGTCATAGAGCCAACTATGTCAAAAACATGTCTAGGAGACCAACTATGAACATGCATAAATTTTGTCATGCTTTGGCATATGATATGAAATTTAGCCAAAATAAACTATGCATAAAACTAAACAAACCCATATGATCACCTTCTCCTAAAATGTCCACATGTGTGAGATATGCCTTCATCAAAATTCTTACTCAATTCTTCTTGCCACATTGTAAATTTGGCTAATTATGGGAACACACTATCAAAAATATTAGGAACCCAACTTTGCACCCACATATATTTGATTGCACTTAGGTGCATGACTTAGGATTTAACGCATGGTAACTAGGGACTAATTTGATCACAACCATATGACAAACTCCCCTTGACTCATCAACATGTAGCAATGGTGATATCAACAAACTACCTACTCAATTTTTTTGCCACTAGACCTTGTTAATGCCTAAATGTGTACCATATGTTCTCTTAGTGTTTAAAAAACACTTCTCATTTTAAAATTCAAAGCATGAATAGCAAGTTATGGTAATATAGTTACATATGGTGAAATAGTGGTAGATCAAGCAAATTGTTTCACAATATTTATATTAGTTGGTGGTTGGGAGCCACCATGGCTAACAAATCTTTATCTAAATGATGATCTATGCTAATTAAGGTGAAATATTCTCAATTATAAGTCTAAATACTAATATATGTGAATATTTACATTGGAATTTAAACTAAAATGATTTGCTTAAAAAATAAGTAAAAAGGCAAGGTAAGGCATAGAAGAAAACTATTGTTGATATTCATCTCAGACATCATGACAAAGTTCAAGTGTTTCCTAGGCATGCACTTAAAACCAATATATGAATTAGAACAACTTAAACTCAAATCACAACATATATCAAGGAAACTTCTAAGGAAGATAAGAAACAATGCAAATAAGAACCATGTTTACTTTAAAGGTTTACTCCTTTAAGAAGATAGTTGATGCACATCCACAAATGTAGAGCAAATAAAATGGAGTAAACTAAAGAACCTTCAATTAACCTAGCATATGCTCAAGTTAAAAATTTTTCATTCAAAAGGTACATGCCAAGAATTCAAAATAACTATTCAAATATAAGATTTAGAACACATAATTGAGATAGAAACCATATAGCAAATGATGCAAAAAAATTTGGACAATATTTTAGAATTCTTTGCTTACATGAATAGCTCAAAATTATACAAGTTTTGGCTCAAAATTCCCTCCCTTTTATAATAGACAATACTCTTTTTATAGGAATAAGGAAGTATGCCAGTTTTTTGCATTAACTTAAAAGTGTACAAATGTAAAGGATAGATGTCCTTTATATAAAGTTTCTAGAATACACTAAACTTTCCAAAATGAACTAACCTATAGTAAAATGTGCTAATAAAATGCATGTCTTTACAAAATAATATCCTATTTTCAAATTTAACAATACTTCAATAAAAGAGAATATTCCTAACTAATTTTTGGAACGTGTAATAATGAAGTCCCTTGGTTCTATTGAATTAGCCTTACTACCTTTTGATGTTTCTCATCAATAAGTCTTAAATTAACCATAGGTTCAAGGAATATTTCATCCTCTTGCTCAACTAAGTCTTCAAGGTCCCTATTATTTCTCTCCAAGGCTTCTTTAATGCTCCTTGCCTTGGCTATCTTTTCTTCTATAGTTAGGATCATATCCATGACCTTGTTATTGTCAGTCTCAAACCTACCTTGGCTCTTGATCTTTACCTCTTGCATGACCAAAGTAGTCCTATGATTGAATTCATCATCTATAATGATTCCCATGGAGGTAAGGGTTGTAGGATTATAAATCATGGTTTTTAAGAACTATTTTATCCTACCCAACAACTCTTTATCATCCCTGAGCAGTCTTTCCAAGATCTTAGACCACATGCTCAATCCTTGAATTTTATCTATTATTAGTCCCATGATTGTGTTGAGATGAGCTACCCTAATGGTCTTGAAACTTGGGATTGTATCCCTTATCAAGATGCTAATTAAATCATTCATCTTAACTTTTAAACTCTACCATTGAGTAATTAAACCCCTAGCTATTGTATCTTACTGACCTAGTACACCCTATCTTACCTTTGTTATCTTCAGATAATTGAACATGTCATAAAAGGATGACTCAAACATATATATCATATCATCTGGGATATATAAAAGAGCTTACCTCTCTATATTTTCCTCTTCCTTATTCATATTATATATTTATTATTCCATGCCCTTGATGCCAGTTTGTAGCTGGGTTGATTGAGATTGGGCCAATCCATGTATATCTTCTTCAAAGATGGGGTCATCACCCAACTTATGACCTCCTACTAGATTTAAACAAATAAATGGTTCCACCTTCTAAAAAATGAATTCTTCAACAACAATCATGGCTTTCTTTTCTGTCACCCTCTCTAAACCTAGAGTCTCTAGATTGAACTGGACTCTAACTGATGATTGAGTTATTTGAGGACGTTTTGGAGTATATACTTGGGTTCCACTTGACTCCACAAGGGTATCCTTCTTTCTTTCTTTCTCTTCTTTCTATAAGGCAACTATCCATTATTTGATCTCATTATGGATAGTTATGTTCATTGACTTGGTCAAGGACCAAGAGTGTTTCAAAGTAGGAATCTTTTATAGCTTACCGTAGAAGAAAAATTCATGGATAGTTGGTCCTTGTCACACATTTTATTCAATAAAGACATTGACCTCACTCAATGGGTGAGTGAAGGTCAATTTAGGTCTCTTTGTTCTTACTAAAACCAATGCAAGTTTAACCTTTCTCTTTTATGAGGGAACAATTGGAACTAGACTCAAAGCTAATTATTTCTATAGACACCAAAAATTTACACACCTATGATTCTGAATGTTGAAGTAGCCCTAGAAGTACCCTTGGACCCTCTTAGGACCAACCTACACTTATCAAGCCTAAACCAACCAAGCTATACTCAGTTTCACCTAGTTGAATAACCCTATCTTTTAGGACCCTATCCCTATGGACTCTGACCATTAATGGTTAGGGTGACCATTAATTGTTATGATCCACATTCTTACTAAGATCATGAAAGATCTATCAACCCTTTTCTAAATATAACTTATCTAATTTGTGTTGTAATCCTTTCTATGCACAAATTATATTTAGATGACCCAGTTATACCTTCACTTCCAATTCTTGCTTATACCTATAAGAGAGAGAGATCTGGGAGGTCAAATCTATCTACAATAATTATTAGGAGATTAAGTATTTAGGATTTTTCCTTTACAGGTCAATCAGGTCAATCATTTTCATCAATGTTATCAAGCATTATCAACCATCTTATTGAGACAACTTGTCATCACCTCTTAACCAAGATTTTAGGTACTATTATTATATTGGAATCAAGCCAGATTCCACTAATAGGCTAACTACATCAACCACCCACCCAATCAACTTTTGGTAAGACAAGTGATTCTTTGTCAATATTCACATGCTTTTATTCCATTTCACAATCAATCTATCCCTTACCTAATTCCTAGAATCAATTTATGTAATCTTGTCATCTTCTATTGATCAAACCTAGAAATACATAGTTAATCACCAATGGTTACCCTAACCAATGATAGTCAGACATAACCATCGATAATTACCCCAATCATCGATGGTCACCTATGGAAAAAAAAACTAGTACACTGATTTCACCCACCCACACCCAATCAACCCACTTTTCTATTTTTTTAACCACTCATAAAGCCAATTTAGATTTTCTAAAGCATACCCCAACCTGTTAGCACTAGTATTAATTAGTCTATCATTAATTAGATCATTTCTAGTCTATTCTTCTAGCAAGCTTTCTTGTATTTGATTTTAGTACCTTTTGATTATTGTTGAAAGAACCTTATTTATAGCTTTATCAATTTGATTGTTCAAAACATGTGGATTGATATCCCCTAAAGAATTTCTCATTTCTAGGATCTACTTATCGCTAGGCAATCCACCCAACTATCTATCTAACAAACAAATTTTCTTTAGTTCTTTCTTATCTATAGGTCTTCCTCCCAAGCTAAAGAGGATCTCTTCTTAATTTTCTAATTAAATGTGTCAGGATCGTAACAAGAACAATTAATTACTGTTGTGCAAGCAACAAAACACGGAATTAATCAGAAGTAATAAGTAACTAGAAACTAGAATCAACAAAGAACAAGAGATATAAGAAACAATGAAAACTTGTATTAAAATCTTCTAGAAGGAAATACAATTGAATAAATCTCTCTTTCTTCCACACCTCTCAGATGTATAGATCTCTTTTCCTCAAGATTTCTCTCTCACAATTACAAACACAATTCAGCTACTTAAATTGTCTATTACATCATCTTACAAGCTATGAAGATCTATCCCTATTATAAAGAATTAGAGATCATGAGCTATGCATTCTACACCATTAGATACACCTCCTAATCAAAGGTCCAAATCAGTCCTGCCAAAAATAGAAATGCAGACTTACAACTAACAACTAAACTAATCATGCAAACAATCCGTTCTACCACGAAAATAGACTTTCTAGACGCACAAGTGACCGACGTCGGTCCCTATTTGCCTGCACATGACCAACGTTGGCCAATCCATAATCAACGTCGGCAGCCTCCAATCGATCCCTGACTGACATCGGTGACTATGTAAATCAAGCAAATTTAGCATCCACTCATCTGGTGAAGCTTTTAGCTCCACACCTCAACAATCTCCCACTTGGAGATAAACAGTTGCACATGTACCTGTATAAAAACATCTTCTAGCTTCTCCATCTTCAAGCTCAATCTTGAAGACCAACAAAATTTGAATGAAAATTCAACTTCTCCTTTGTTATTAGCTTTGTTAACATATCAGCAGGGTTCTTATCTGTATGGATCTTTTCCATCTTCAACTCACCATCCTCCAATACCTATCTAATGAAGTGGTACCTAAGCTGTATATGTTTGGTTCTTGAATGAAAGGCTGAATTATTTGCCAAATGAATTGCACTTTGACTATCACTATATAATTTGCAACTCTCTTGCTCCTTTCTCAACTCTTCCATGAACCGTGTCATCCATATCATCTCCTTGCTAGCCTCTGTGACTGTAATGTATTCTGCCTCTGTAGTAGACAAGGCAACAACCTTCTGCAACTTTGAAATCCAGCTAACTGTCATTCCACCAACAATGAAAACATATCCTGTGGTGCTTCTCCTGCCATCCAAGTCACCTGCTATATCCACATCTACATATCCATGTAGAGAAGTGTTTGACCCTCCATAGCATAAATGCCTACTACTAGTCCCTCTCAGATATCTAAGAATCCACTAAACTACTTTCCAGTGTTCCTTTCCTAGATTGGCCATAAACTTACTGACAACTCCCACTACTTGGGCAATATCCGGTCTAGTACATACCATTGCATACATTAAGCTCCCAACTACATAAGCATATGGAACTCTACTCATGTACTCTACCTCATCATGTGAATTAGGACACTATTCTTTACTCAACTTGAAGTGTCCAGCCATAGGTGTACTCACCGATTTTGCATCCTGCATATGGAACCTCTCCAACACCTTGTTCACATAATCCTCTTGAGACAAAATCAACCTGTGATTTTTTCTATATCTCTTAATGCTCATGCCAAGGATTTTCTTTGCTGCTCCCAAATACTTTATGGCAAATGTGTGAGCTAATTTTACCTTAAGCTCAAAAATATCCTGCATGTGTGAACCTGCAACAAGCATATCATCTACATACATCAACAGGATAATATATCTACCATTATCCAATCTCTTAAAATAAACACAATGATCAAATTGACATCTACTATAGCCATGCTCAGTCATAAACCTGTCAAATTTCAAATACCATTGTCTTGGAGCTTGCTTAAGACCATATAAGCTTTTCTTCAACCTGCACACAAGCTTCTCCTTACCTTTGACCTCAAAACCTTCCAGCTGCTCCATATATATTTCTTCATCCAAATCTCCATGAAGAAACACTGTCTTAACATCAAGCTACTCAAGATGCAAATCCTCAATAGCAACTAAAGACAATACAGCCTGAATAGAAGTCATTTTTACTACAAGAGAAAAAATTTCACCAAAATCAATACCTGGTTTCTGTGCAAATCCCTTTACTACCAACCTAGCCTTATGTCTCATTTGTCCATTCTCACCTTCCTTTAACCTGTAAACCCATTTGTTTTTTAGTGCTCTCTTACTCATTGGCAAATCAACCAAATCCCACGTTTGGTTCTCTTTCAAGGAATCAATCTCCTCATTCATGCCAAGCTCCCACTGTTTCCAGGTTTCTACCTGAATTGCTTCATCAAAACTCTCTGGTTTTCCACTATCAGTGAACAATAAGTAGAATAATGAAGGGGAATATCGAATTGGAGGTTTACTTACCCTTCTGACCTCCTTATGGGTGTTTGAGACTCATCCACTACTTGTTGTCCGCCCAAATTCTTTGTTAGTGATCGATCTCAGTCATCTCCAGGCCTATACCTGACCGACGTTGGTTCCACCTGACTGACGTCGGTTCTTGTATGACCAACGTCGGTCTATATTTGATCGATGTCAGTTATTATCTGACCTATCTGACCGATGTCAGTTCCTACCTAACCGACGTCAGTGCCTATGTTTTTCTAGAAGTGATTTCCCACGAGCTCATTTTGGATTACAATCTCATCCAAATCTCCATTGCCCTGCTCAGAATCCTTCAGCTTCTTGAGATGATCATTGTACATCACCTTCTCATTGAAAACAACATCACGGCTTCTAATTATTTTATTAGTTCCTGGATTCCACAATCGGAATCTGAAATCTTTAGAGCCATAACCAATAAAAGTGCACCTCATAGACTTAACATCTAGCTTCTTTCTATTTTCCTTATCAATGTGCACAAAAGCTTCAAAACCAAAAACTTTGAGAAATGAAAGATCTACCTTTTTACCTTTCCATGCCTCTTCTGGAATACCACCATCCAGAGCATTAGAGGGTCCTCTGTTAATTAGGTAAACCGCAGTGTCTATAGCTTTTGCCCAAAACTGTAAGGGCAAACTAGCATGTAACCTCATACTCTGTGCACACTCCAATATTGTTCTGTTCATCCTTTCAGCAACTCGATTTTGCTGAGGTGTCCTTGGAACCATCCTTTCCCTATGTATTCCATACATAGAACAATAACTTCTAAACTTATTATTGCAGTACTCACCACCATTATCAGATCTAAGGCACTTTAATCTCAAACCTGTTTCATTCTCAACCAAATCTTTCCAATTCCTAAATGTGTCAAAAACATCATATTTCTTCTTTATACAATAGACCCATACCTTTCTTGTAGCATCATCAATGAAAGTAGCATAATAATGTGATCCTCCAATAGAAGCTACCTGAGCTGGTCCCCACACGTCTATGTGAACAAGATCCAACTTGTGCTTCCTCTTTGTTGACCCAGTTTTGATAAATATTACTCTCTTCTATTTTCCAAAAATAGAATGCTCACAGAAATCTAGATCTATGCTTTTCAAATCTGAAAACTTACCTTTTGACTTAAGAATTTTCATTTCTTTCTCACTCATGTGGCCGAGCCTATAGTGCCACAACTTTGCATCCACATCTAAAGTAGATAATACAGAAGGAGAATAATTAGTAATACAATTACATAAATAGAGAGTACCTACTCTCTCACCTCTTACTAATACAAGTGCTCCCTTGGTAACCTTCCAAGATTCAGCTATGAGAGTTACTGTGTAACCCTCATCACCCAACTTTTCTACAAAAATTAGATTCCACTTCAGGGCTGGGACATGCATTACATCCTTCAACACCCATGTGTTGCCATTCTACAATTTCAGCTGCACTTTTCCTTTGCCAACAATTTTACAAGGCTCATCATCCCCTAAATAAACTTTTCCAAAATCTCCCTGGACATAATCATTGAAAAATTCTCTATTTGGGGTAGCATGGAAAGAGGCCCCAGAATCTAAAACCCAAGATTATATTTTATTATGCAAAGAAAGTGAAAGAGCATCTTGTGCAACAATACCTACAACTTTTGCTTCATGTTGATTCCCTTCATTACCTTCATGTTGATTCCCTTCATTAACCTTCAACCAACAATCTTTCTTTGCATGTCCTCTCTTTCCACAATTCCAGTAGGTTATCTTTCTTTTTCCATTTCTAGATTTGGATCTATTGCTCATCTTTGACTTAGACCTTGATCTCCCTTGCTTGCTCTTCTCTCTTTGCCTTCCCTTGCTTTCAATACTTAAATCATTACCTGATGTTTCCCCTGTGCTTTTCCTACGAGTTTCTTCATTCAAGATTACACTAACAACATCATCTACTTTCAAGATATTTGTAGCAAATGTAGTATTACTAACTGCCATTACCAAGCTATGCCAACTTTTAGGTAAAGACCATAATATTAAAAGATCCTTAATTTCATCATCAAAAACTATTTTGGCTGAATGTAATTGATTTACAATTCCATGGAAACCATTAAGATGATTAGATACAGATCCACCTTCCTACATTTGCAAATTAAATAATTGATTCATAAGATATACCTTATTTGAAGCTAAGGAATTTTCATATAAATTTGCTAAAGTATCCATTAACTCTACCGTTGTCTTTGCCTGTGACACATTAGAAATCATAGAAGATGCCAGGCTCAACCTTATGGATCCTAAAGCCTTTCTATCAAGAACATTCCATTCTTCATCTTCCATATCTATGGGCTTTCTATGAACCCCACCCAATGGTAAGTATAGATCTTTCTGATACAGATAATCTTCTATCTGCATCCTCCATAATTGATAGTTCTTACCATTAAACTTCTCCATTCTGAGTTTACTTTCTTCTATCATTGCTCTGCTCCCACTCAAACAGAAACCCCTGTGAGTGACCTATAATTAAAACACACTAAACAGATCTAAACCACCTGTTAGTGAACTTGAGCTCTAATACCACTTGTCAAGATCATAACAAGAACAATTGATTACTGTTGTGCAAGCAACTAAACACAGAATTAATTAGAAGTAATAACTAACTAGAAACTAGAATCAACAAAGAACAAGAGATACAAGAAACAATGAAAACTTGTATTAAATTCTTCCAAAAGGAAATACAATTGAATAAATCTCTCTTTCTTCCACACCTCTCAGATGTACAGATCTCTTTCCCTCAAGAGTTCTCTCTCACAATTACAAACACAATTCAGCTACTTGAATTGTTTGTTACATCATCTTACAAGCTATGAAGATCTATCCCTATTATAAAGAATTAGGGATCATGAGCTATGCATTCTACACCATTAGATACACCTCCTAATCAAAGGTCCAAATCAGTCCTACCAAAAATAAAAATGTGGACTTACAACTAATAGCTAAACTAATCATGTAAACAATCCGTTCTACCACAAAAATAGACTTTCTGGATGCACAGGTGACCGACATCGGTCCCTATTTGCCTGCACATGACCAACATTGGCCAATCCATAACCGATGTTAGCAGCCTCCAGTCGATCCTTGACTGATGTTGGCAATTGTGTAAATCAAACAACTTTAGCATCCACTCATCTGGTGAAGCTTTTAGCTCCACACCTCAACAAAATGCATGCACAAACAAACAATTTTTTCAACCATACCCATATTGAGTTTATTTTCTCTCTTTCTTTAGAACTTAAGTTAAAATTTACATGAAACATTATGGCACACTTGGTGGGACCTAGAGTCTTTACTCATGTGTTATTTACATTTTTATGCTATCCTCTCTATCTATGCTCATAATTGAAACTAAAATTTAGTTTGGGATTAAAATCAACTACATCCATTGATTGATTTTAACATTAGTTCACTTTTAATTAAAGCACAATAATCTTATCATAACATCATCTTTATTTAACACACTAGCCAGACCACTTTCATCAATCAAACATCAAAATAATTTGAGACAAGGCCCAACTGGGATTTCATCACCTAGAAGTTGCCTTACTTATTCTTAGCAATCCTACTTGGAGGCCATTACCAAGAGGAAAACCAACTCAGCTCTCTGGTTGAGTATAAACTCTAGACATCAATATATATTGGCTAAGCACCCAATAACCTTATCACTACTAGACTATGAAGTGAGGGATTAGGCCTCAATATGAAGCCACACATTGATTCCAATATAGATTCTTTTGAGTACCTAAACAACCCAAAACCAACCATAAATTGCTTTTATAGTACCTGATCTATAATCCAACTTCTATCACACATTCTCATAAACTAAGGCATAAGCTAGAAGCAAGATTAAAACTAACCTGTAATATTAACATACTTCATAGTGTGTGTCTTGATTTCCTTAATCATTTTCTTGTCTTCTTGTTTCAGTGATGAGTTTGTTCTTATTTTCTCTCCCCTTTTTCTTGTATGGTTCTCACTTGTCAACAATGAAGAGACCTAGTAGAGCAAAACCCATCACTTAGATCAACTTCCTCATCTATGGAGTACATCTATAAGGTATACAATTCACCTCATCCATTGAGAATCCCTAATTTCCCTTGGGTATTTCCCTAAATAGACATGCATTTCACCACTTTTCTAGACAACAACCCAATTTCCCTTCAACACTATCTTAACACCTCTTCTCACCCTATCCTAGTTTTAACTCCACCTTAAGATCCTCCTTATGGCATGCCATCCCACCTTATGAAGGGTATCCCTATTTTTGTGATCACCAGTTAACCTTGACCACCCAAGAATATTCATCTACTAACCCCTTTGATGCTATGGCTGAAAACCAACCTATCCAACTAACTACTACCCTTACACCTTCCACCCCTACTAATGACTCCTCTATCTTGGGGACAACCCAACCATTAACCCATCATGATCCACTTATATTTGGATTACCCACCACTAGCACTACCAACCTCCCCTCTATCAAAACTATCCCATTAATCAATACTTATTTACCAAGCTTAGGCATATCTATCCCTTCTACCTCACCACCCATTAGCAAAAAGGTAACTACCTCACCTCTTGTCACTAACCCAATTACCACCCATAACTAATCCATAGGGACTTCTCAATAGTTACCCATTGCACCTAATCAAGGATATATCCCTCACCCATAAGGGTATGTACCCACTACCCAACCACCATCATCCACCTACCCTACCCAACCTCTAGCATACACATTCTAATATGTGGCAGCCTCTCAACGATCAAATAATTACCAATATGTTGCCCAACCTCAACCACAATATTATCCTTAAAATATTTTTGGTGTACCACCTTAAACCAACCTAATGAAAATGCTCATGGATAAGATGAACAACCTTGAGTCATCCATTTTAAGGGCTCATAACATCCTATCCTATGATCAGATTTGTAACAAACCTATTCATCCTTCTATTCCCATCAAACCTTACCCTCCTCAATGGGAAATTCCAAAATTTACCAAATTTCAAATCAAGGAGGACCACAAAAACACCTTAGGGCTTTCAATCATGCATGTTACATGATTTCTTACGATGATGGCTTTCTCCTTCAAGCCTTCCCCATGTTTTTATCTGGCCCAACACTTAACTGGTATAGTTCCCTCACCAATCATTCCATCTTTTCTTTCACCCAACTAGCACAAGTCTTCTTAGATCACTTTTACATTAACATTTCTAAGAAGGTCTCTATTATGGACCTCTATTCTATCAAG
Source organism: Torreya grandis (assembly GCA_037957365.1). Taxonomy (NCBI): domain Eukaryota; kingdom Viridiplantae; phylum Streptophyta; class Pinopsida; order Cupressales; family Taxaceae; genus Torreya; species Torreya grandis. Next base: position 921,316 of record JARHVA010002447.1, read on the forward strand.
CAATTCGATGATGAGTCCATCACTAATTTTGTCACCCATTGGAGAAGCTTTATTAATCAACTTTCATTTTCCCTACCTCAACCTAAACTTATATAAAATTTTGCTCAAGCTTGCACCAAACATATATCTTCTACACTACATATCTAAAGCTTCAAAACCTTTGATGATGCTTTTACCATGGCATATAAGGTATAAAATTAGGCTATAGATGAGGGTAAATTGAAGTTACAAAACAAGAACTCTACCTTCAAAACCAATGAAACCTTTTCCTCCAAACCATGTAACCAAGCCAATACTAGAACCAAAACCAGGGGAACCATGAATGTTGTCATCTTTAAAATATCTCCTTTACCTAATATCAATCAACAAAATTCTCCCATTAACTTCTACCAAAATACAAGGAACCTAAACTAAGGCAACCAAAAATAATTCACTCTACTTGGAGAATCTTACACCTTAGTTTTGAAGAAGCTAATAAAAGCTAACCTCATACAACATCCACCCATCAAACCTCCCCAATAGTTTGATTCTTCTAATCCAGCACCTACATGGTACAATGAGAATGACCTCTATGCTTTTTATCAAGTAATTAGACATGATGTCAACTAATGTAATACTTTCAAGAATGTCATTCAGAGTCTTATTGATAAAGGGGAACTCATGTTGGATAATCCTAATGCCCCTCAAAATCAAGCTCTTGACATCTTCAAGAAACCTTTTCCCAACCATGGCCTTATCCAAGCCTAGGATAAATAACCAGAATATTCTCACAATGCCCACATAATCAATATGGTCCTTGATGAACCCATTATCCAACCTACCTGCTTTTGCCCCACCACATCTATTAATGTGGCAAAGTCACTTTCCCTTCCTTTAGAGACCCAAACCAAGGAGGTTCCTTTTTATTTAGCTTTACTCATAGAGGCTTTGGAATAATCAAGCACCCCTTTGGATAGCCAACCCAAACAAACAACCATTCCTAGGCCATCATATCCCATAACTACAGACCAAGCCACAACTATAGACATCATGCCCAGGGGAGTAAATTTTTCATAAACACCCCCTCATAGAGCAGCCACCTAGCTTGAACTTACCTCCCTTGCTTGAGGAAATGAATGAGGCTATCAACCCTCCCGCTCAGCCCATAGGTGTCTCCTTTGTACCCACTACCCTAGAGGCTAGACCAATATACAAAACTCTTTCTAAATTTGTCTAAAAGTTAGGTATAACTACAAAACCAAACATGGATCAGACCACTTTTTGGAAATAGTTAGGGATTCCCCCTATCATCAAACCTAAACCTTCTAGCATGCCCTTAACTAACTAATCCATCATATCTCCACCACCTCTTAAACCAATCCAAACTTCTATCAACCCCCCACCTCCTCAGTCGACCAAAATAGCTACCACATCACCAACCAAACCTTTCAAAACTCTTGGTGCCTTCCCTACTCAGAGTTTGGTTCACCCATCCTTGAAAGTAGACTTAACTTCACCAAAGCCTATACCTAGGTCTCAACCCAAACTAATGAAGAGGAAAAAAACATTGAAGGGATGCATGACTAAGCCTTTACCTCCCTCTACCTTGCCCTATATCTTAGGGCCTCACCCTTTCACTCTGCTTAAAAAATAACCCCCTTCAACATATGTTACCCACTATCATTGATTACACCATCACGTTTATTATTCGATACATTGATCATTCCCAGATTACAACCAATCAAACTACCAAACTCAACCACCCCAACTACAAACATACCTAGACCAAAAAACATCAACTAGAAGCACCACCCCACCCAAAACATCTCTCACCAAACCTATTACCACCAACATGCCCATCTTACTAACCCAAACCAGGAGCCCTACAAATTTCTTACCTCTAGCATAATCCTATATGACCATTCTTTAAATATTATTGCAGACCTTTGGCCTCACATGACCTCCTATCAGACCTTCTGATCCTCTTGATTAAAATCCAACCTGGTATAATGACTATCAAATCTACTCCTATCATAGGACACATGGGCATGACATGGAGAATTACAAATCTCTCCAAGACATTATCCATCAGTTCTATGATGAGGATTATATTTTGTTAGATGACCTTCCATCCATTCCTCCACCACTACACCCAATAACTAGCCACCAACACATTCCTAATCCCCCATTCTCACCTCAGAATGACAAAGAATCCACCTAACCCCCCATCACACCTTGCCCCTTTATCCATACCATTAATGTGGTTACATGATCACAACAAAAGGATAAAGGGAAGGCCAAAGTGTCCATTCCATAGACATACCCACCAATGAACCCTAAACCAAACTAAATCCAAACCTCCATGTTTGTAGCTAAGCCTAAAGTCACCATCTTAGGCACTTTAGATGCTAACCCCTCTAAATCCATTAGGAGTGCCTTCCTTAAACAACTTCACCTAACCCCAACTAAAATGAGCCTCTATGAGCTCATTTCCACCTCACCTCACCATCTTCAAGCCATGATCAAAGTTATGCAAGCCATTGAGGTTAGACTAGGAGACTCCTAGCCTATCGAGGCATTCATTGGTGTTATCTATATTTCCACCCTTGTTACCTTCAAGGACTAAGAGATACCTTATATCCACCTTTAAGACCTAGATCCCTATCTTTTTTATACAACCCACATCAACTAAACCCACATTAAATGGGTTATGATTGATGGGGGAGTTAGTATCAACATGATCTCTTCCCATGCTTATGACCACTACCTTGGGAACTATCATCCTTCATATTTGGCTAGGACCTCACACACTCCCTAAACTCTTCTATGTGGTTAAACGTGAATTATAGTACAATGTTTTTTTATGGAGACCTTGGATCTAGGCCATGGGTTGTGTACCTTCCATCCTCCATCATTACATCAAGTTTAAACATGAAGGTCATGTTTTTATCATACAAGATAACCCTATCCCTTTTGAAGCATGCAATATGACCTACCAACCTATTGAAGTTCTCCTACCTCCATCTAAAGCACTATAAACAACCACCATCAAGCCCTCACCCATGAAAGTTAAAGTCATTACTTCCTCCCCAACCACTGAGGCATCCACCAATTCATCTATCCTCATGGACTAGATACCCATCATTGATCCTTTGGAACCTACCTTCTAATGCCTTACCCTTAGAGAATACTATCTCCTCACCCTTTATTCCCTCCTTACTCCCCAAGAATATGATAAACTCAACCATCAACCAGATTATGACCCTAATATTGGAGCCCTTAACCCCTTGGGGCCTCTAAGATATCAAACCCACTTTATCTATGGGGGAATTGACAAGCCACTTAACATTTCCACCACTCCCTCTCCACCTCAACCATTCACCTTTACCTTCTCTTATTTAGACAACCTAGACTTTGTCAAACTATACCTTCATAGGTGTACCTAGAAGGGATTTTGTTTGGGATGATATAAGGACAACCCACACACATTGACCTTTATTGAGACCCAAAAGCCTCATTAGAATCATGACCTTGGATTTATTCTACCCAATAAGAATAAATCCAAACAAACTACCCCTACTATTGTTCAAGAAGAGACCACTTCCTCACCAACACTCCCTCCACCTATGGGTGAGGATGAGGACATCATCCCACCTTATTTTTTTAGTCAACATGATTACCCTTGACCCCCTAAATTATCAAAAGTAAGGGGCACCCATATCTATCCCTTTGACCCATCTTAAACTTGTGGGAGAAGACTCTCCTACCATTAACACTATTCAATGTCAGGATGATGATGTTATTATCACCTACCTTAGTACACTAGATTCCTCCATCCATAACTCCTCATCTCCAAAAACCTCAACCATGTTGAATGAATCTACCATGGATATTGACTTGGGCACTCCGAACAACCCCCATATCATCAAACTTGGCCAAACACTCACCCCTTAGGAACTACAAGACTTCGCTACCTTCTTCCAAGACCACAATATTGCATTCACTTGGTAATATGCTGATATGTCTGGTATTAACCCAACCATTGCCACTCATAACATTGTAACCAATCATGATGCCAAACTTGTTAGATAGAAACTTTGTTGAATGCATCCTCATATAGCTCTCCTTATCAAAGAGGATCTTCAACACCTCTTTTTTGTCAACTTTATTCAACCCATTGATTATCCCCAATGGTTTTTGAACATCATGCCTATCACTAAAGCCATAGGGGGACTACTTATATGTGTGGAATTTTATGACCTCAACCTTGCCTTCCTAAATGATGACTTTCCTCTACCTAGCATTGACCAACTTGTTGATCTTACAGTAGGCCACGAGTTGCTATCTCTCATAGATGGATTCTCAAGTTATAATCAAATTTTTAATTTCCCCTAAAGATCACCACAAAATTGCCTTTATCACCCCATGGGAGACTTTTTATTATAGATTCATGCCCTTCAATCTTAAAAATGTTGGAGCAACCTACCAATGTGCCATGACCTATATTTTTCATAACCTTATCCATACAATCATTGAAGATTATGTGGATGACCTTATCAAGAAGTCCAAGCTTTGCAAAGACCATTTAGCCATTCTCAATATTATCTTTGAGTGACTTATCCACTATCATGTCTGCCTTAATCCCAAGAAATGTATTTTTAGGGTCTTATTAGGAAAACTTTTTGTCTTCCTCATTTCCCTTCGAGGAATCAAGGTTGATCCCGCCAAAATCAAAGCCATCCTTAAGATGCTACCTCTAACCAATCTTAAACAACTCTGTAGCTTGCAAGGGAAGCTTCAATCATTTATCACTTCATCTCCTAGCTCTCTAATCATTATCAAATCTTCCACTACCTCTTGAAAAAGGATGTCTCTTTCAAGTGGAATGTTGATTGTCAACAGGCTTTTGATATAGTCAAAGAGTATTTACTATCTCCACCTATTGTTACACCTCCTAAGGATGACCAACCTTTCTACCTCTATATCTCTACCACAAACCATTACCTATGGGTGATGCTTGCCCATTGGGATGAACAACACAAAGAGCAAGCTATTTATTACATTAGCCACAAACATTTTGAATACAAGACTTGGTACACATATACCAAGAAACTATGTTTGTATTTAGTCTTCATGGCCACTAGACTTTGCCACTACCTTCTTAACCACAACTTTTGTCCTAACTAATATCGAACCCCTCAAGAATATGCACTCCAAATAATACCAAAACCAGCATATGGCTAAGTAGCTCATGCTTTTAGCTGACTTCAACCTTGATTTCCTCTAGTAGAAATCAATTAAGGTGAAAATCATTGCCAACCAATTGGTTGATACACCCCTAATAGACACCTAACCTCCCCCTCTTGAATTTCTAGATGAGTCAATCATAAGTATATCTCAAGCATATTTTCCCAATCACATAACCATTTTTTTTTATGGTTCCAAATGTCAGTGTGGTAGAGGGGTTGGTATCATCCTTATCCCCTTTATTGGTGAACCACTTCCTTTGTCATTTAAGCTTGACTTTGAATGCACCAACAATGTGGCTAAGTATGAATCCCTAGTAATAGATCTCTAAACTAACTTAACCTTAGGAGTCATAACAATATATATCTTTGGTGACTCCCAATTTATGGTCAACCAAGTCAATGGAATTTACTAGTGTAATAATGAAATGATTTAACTATCTAGACAACTAGTCATAGAAATCCTAACCTCATTCAAACACTACCATATTAAAACCACCCCATGATCCACCAACAAGTTTGTCGATACCATGGCTTCTCTTGCCTCTCAGATCCTGTCAACACCTTTTAACTCTAAACTATCAGTTATTTTCCATTGCCTCACTAAACCTTCCTACACCAAATCAGACATGCCAACCATCTTTAGCGTGGAAGAGATTCTGCCTAGCCTTTGGCATCAACAAACCTTCAACTACTTTCACCTTGGCATATTTCCATCTAGCCTCTCTAGGAATGCCCATCAAGAATTTATTTAGAGCACCTCTCATTACACCATTATGGGGGGAATTCTTTATAAATTTGTTTTTGATGGCCTCCTATTTCATTGCCTTAGTGGTCTGGAAGCCTCTCACACTATCAAGGAGACATATGAAGGTATCTATGGGAGGCACTTTAGTGGACTCATTATTGCTAAGTGCATCCCTTACAAAGGCTATTATTGGCCCACCTTTAACCAATATTGTTGAGATTATGTGAAAAAGTGTGTCAAGTGTCAAAAACATACCAATTTACATCATGCATCTAGTAATAGTCTTTACATTTATGTAGACTTTTGGCCCTTTTCACAATGGGGTCTAGACCTTATCAGTGAAATCAACCCCCACTCTTCATAATGAAATCATTTTATCATTACTATGAGTGAATATTTCACCAAATGGGTAGATGTTATTCCCCTTATCTTGACAAAAGACAAAAATATTATCAGATTTATTATCCATCACATCATCTATCATTTTGGTGTTCCCCATAATATCATCACTGATAATGACAAATCCTTAAAAAAAAAAACAAGTTCAAGGCCTTTGTGGTGTATTTGGTATTAAACTTAGTTTTTCATCACCTTATCACCCATAAGTAAATGGATAAGCCAAATCCTCTAGCAAAACCCTTAAAAACATGCTTACCAAAATGGTTAATACCTCAGGTTGGGATTGGCACTTGTACATCTCTTTCACCTTATGGGTATATCATACTAGTATCTAAACTCCTACAGGTGCTAGATATTTTTATCTTGTGTTTGGAGATGAGGTTGTTTTTCCTATTTAAGTCCAATTAACTTCTCTTCACATATCTTTGTATGATCTTATCTTGGAAGATGACTATCACTAGGAATGTTTAGCTCAACTTGAACTACTTGATGAATGTCATTTGGATGCCCTTTCCCATCTTTGTGCCTATCAAGAATGAATCAAACATGCCTATAAAAACCACCTAAAAGTCTAAGATTTAAATATTGGAGATCTTATCCTCAAGGAAAACCAACATGTAACTAATATGGAGAAAATCAAAAGGGGCAAATTTGCTTTCAATTGGCTTAGAGCCTACATCATTACCCATAAGTATAGATTAGGATCTTATTGTTTATCTCCTCTTGATGGAAAACTAGAACCTAAGCCTTTCAATGCTTTACATTTGCATCCCTTTTATTGTTAGATAATGATCACAATAATCATTTGTCTAACTTAAGCTCATCCCTTGCAACCACATTCATTTCCCTCTTTTTAGGGGTAACTGACTAAAACTAAATCATGTGATTATTTGTCATGATTATAGACTAATTTTGAACTATCAATACCATGAATCTATCCATGTCATGATGTTCATAGTAATTCCCATCTCTTTGAGATTAGTTCCTATGGTCATTGTCAACTACACTTCCTTTTCACCAACTGAACCTTCAGTCAGCTTAGTTTTGCCTTCATAAAGGTAATTTATTGAGCATGTATGAGCAAGTCTATGTCAAGCTAAATCAAAAAAAATAAAAAGGCAATATCAAAAATTAAAAAATGAATCATGGGTTATTCTTAACATCTGTAGACTACTCCCTTGAAGGACAACTATTGAAAACTTATTCAAAATTGTGAATTAAAAGGTGGACTACTCCCTTGAAGGATAAATATCAAAATCATTTGTACTAGGCACATAAACTTATACCACTCCCTTGAAGGATGGTTAAGTAAAGCATTTGGTAAAGCTAGCAATTTTTTGGAAGATTCCCACATTGATTAGCTTCCCCAACCCTCAATAAAAAGCAAAGGTAGGAGCAAAATCAATTTTAAAAGCTATAATTAGCTCTCATAAATGTAATAATCTTGGAAAGCCACAATTGGCTCTCTTTAGTAGACTTCCCACATGATCAGTCTACACTTTATATATGAACATAGGCTTGTTTGTACTACCTCTTTAGATACCTATAGAAAAGGCATACTAGTCTCCCTATAGGTCCCAATTTCACCCATTTTCCTTCTACATGTCACATGCATGAGACTATGAGCTTACTTGACACAATGTAATCAGGATCCCTATCTATCAACCTAAGCATGCTAAATGCAAAGCTTTGGAAAGGCTTATTTTCACTATGCCAATCCAAATTTGGGTTTGATGTTGGTATTTACCAATGAAAAGGCATTGTGTTCATTTTTTAATCTTATATAAGCCTATCACTATACACACAAACAATAAACGTCGCATCAAAAGCATCCATACCATAAACTATGTCAATAAACAACAACATATTTCCATCAATGAGTCAATGTAAACATATCACAACAAACCATGAACATCAATCACATCATAAACCATAAGCATGTCATTACAACATCACAAGCATAAACCAAATCATTGAGAAAGACATCATGCCATATACCATCTCCCATTTCACCCATATAACCATAAATAAATCCATAACATGTATCCATCCATAACATATCCTATCATAACCCTGAACATAATTAGATCATCATAGTTAAGCTACTAAATGGAACACCATCAGCCATAATCATAAACCATAAGTATCTATTATATATAAACATCAAAAAACATACATCATATACATTGAAACATCAAGAAATCATACATGTAACAATGTATCAACTCTCTCAAAAAATATACATCTCATTACATTGGTGCACAGGTCAGTATCAAAATAATACATCATGATAGCATATTTGAGCATAATCATAGACCTACACCACTATTGCTAGCCCCATCTTCACATATACTTGGTGGTACTCCCCCTAGGACCCTTATTTATCCCATTATATGATCCCACTAACTTAGAGTAGCTATCGATGGCCCATCATCCAAGATCATTATGTACTCTACATACCTCATAGTCTGGGGTAGCTAGTCTAATACCATCACCTCATAATATCTGAGCTCTACCATGGTAGCTAAATAGCATGCTCAAGGAAAAATGTTTGATGGTCCTCCTACTATTATTACACCTAACCCAACCCTTTATTGAGTAGATCTTTCTCACATATAATAGTGGCAAGCTGACTCTATAATGCCTAAATCTAGCCCTATAATATGGCCACCTATCCCTAAAAAGCCTGTACTTGAGCGTGGGCCATGACTAATGTTTCCCCAACCTATCCACCCTGGTTAGCTAAATCTACAACCATCAATGTCACCCCTCTATCATCTCTACCCATATTTGTAGATACATAAATAGTTTGGTACTAGGCCATGTATCCATTGGTATACCCTACATCATTTTTGGATCCCTAATAGAAATCTCCTCAAAGCTACCAACCAAAACTATCTAAACAAGTTGGGGCACCAATAACTAAACCTCCAAGCCTTGCCTCTTATACCATGGATGTGGACTTGATACACCCTATAACAAGCTAAACTAACACCACACTCAGACAAATGGAATCAAATCAGCCTCACCCTCTCAATGGCCCACTATCCACCTATAGCTCTATATAGTGAAGGTCTCCCTCTTGTAGCCTAGCTAGATAGGTAAATGTTGGTATGGTCTCCATATGATTTTTGTAACTACCAATCCACCTAGGGTATCCCTAAACCACTCAACATTATATGCTCCACTTCTAACCCTTGATGTAGCATAGTCATCCCTCCACCTCATAAATCCCATAAGGAACTCTAGCTATGTGTACTTTGCTTATGACAATCCCATAGGCCTCAATACTTGGATGTGCTTGTAAGGCTAATATTGTAGAACCATGTACATACTAATGTCATACCTCATGTAGTGTCTAAACCCCCACAACTCTCTATAAATCTAGACCAGTAGCACTAGGACCCACCCAAATACCATCCTCCTAAACAATAGTTCAACCAAAATATCCAGTAAAACATAAGGAAATCTCTCATTACTACAATCTAGAACCCCAAATAAAGTAAATATGATCATTAGCATCATCATAAGTCTCCTCTCCTCATGAACCCTATTGTATAGTGTTATATAACTAAACCCTCTAGAGTGCTAGTGGACCTAGTCACTATCATATTCATATAGATACTCAACATACTCATCCTATTCTTTCTACTCAATTTTGGTAGATCACCTTGCCATGTAGTGGGAGCCAAGTGATCTTATGGAAATATTTTTGGAGAATAGTCATTTCCCTGGTTGGTAGTAAGAAGGTGTTAATAGTGGGATCCCATCTCTCGATGAACCCTACTATCATGGATGCATCCCTAGACACATACTAGTAGCACCTCATCCTTCCCAACCCTAATGCCTCCATATGTGCCTAGTCTTCAACAGTCATCCCCTTGAGTAGTGTAGGGAAGATCTACAACACATGTCATGTATCTATATATGTGTTTGAGCCTATACCAAATCAAATCATGGCTTAGACCCTAACTAGTCTATTCTACTTTATCTTTTAAATGCACCCCTAACCTTATCCTCCTATACCTAACCATAACAACTAACCCATTTAACCAAATTTCAAACCTAATCCCTTACCCAACCCTAAATGTTAAGAAATTCACCATGTACTATTCTCAAGCAAGCCTTCCACACTTAGACATTTTTACCAAAGGGTAGTTTATCCTAGCTAACTACCTATGGTCATGTTAACCACTAACAAATGGGGGCCCCTAGTTCCTAGGGTGTCATTTTCCCCTGATTATTCATGATTAGGGTGACCATCAATGATTAGGGTGATCATCAACAGTCACCTTTTGGGGACCCTTACTGTCGATGATCAGGATACCCTAGAAACCCAATTTTACCTTTTACCTACAACCTCCACATTTCAATAAATTTACCTCAAGCTCTTGCCTAATTTTGGAGATGAATTTCTCCTACCAACCTAACCACCTCATTACCTCACCATTGGTCTCTTTTGGCCCATCTGGTGAAATTTTTTTGATACTTTTTGCTTGGTCCTTTGGCCATAGTGATAACATTGCCATATTGACCCTTTTGCATTTTGAACCACCTTGAGCATACTTAATTGCTTGTGTTTCACTAGGATCACTTCCTACTTTTAATACCCATGACACTTGATCCATTTGTGTTTTCCCTAGGAGCACTTCCTACCTTGGATATCCACCAAATACACAAAGATTGCATAAGAGACTTGCATTTACAAGTGTCCTCAGCTACCACACTTATAGGTGGTCACATGATTCACTCATCACTTTTCCTTCTTAGCACTAACCCTTATTTTTACAACCATTGACCAGCTCATCTATGCGTGATCTTGGATATCACTCTTTTTTGTCACATTTTGTGTGTATATTTGCATCTCACATGCATGACTTCATGTTTCCACCTAGTGACTCACCATATACCACTTACCAAATCCATACCTAATTTAGATTTACCTCATCAACTCTTGGGGCAACTAGACCCATGACCCATACTCCATTTTTATTTTGTAGATCATTCATGCAAGTTGCACAATAAAAAGGGGAAAAATGTGGACATCAAAAATCCACACACCTACAATTATGAATGTTTGAGTAGCCTTGAAAGTACCCATAGACCCTCTTAGGTCCAACCTACACCTATCAAGACTAAACCAAGTAATCTACACTCGATTTCACCTAGCTAAATATCCCTGGCCTTTAGGACCCTATCCCTATAGACCCTAACCATTTATGATAAGGGTGATCATCAATGGTCAACCTTAGGGATCCCTGACCATCAATGGTCAAGATCCACATTCTCACCGAGATCATGTAAGCTCTACTAATGCTTTTTTAAATAAATCTGATCTAATTTGTTTTATAAGCCTTTACATGCACCTATTGTTTATGCCTATAAGAGATAGAGGTCTGGGAGGTCAAATTTATCTACAATAATTATCAAGAGCTTAGGCATTTAGGATTTTTATTTTATAGGTCAATCAAGTCAATCAACATCATTAGCATTATCAAGCATTATTAGCCATCTTATTAAGAGCCAAATCATCATTGCCTCTCAAATAGGATTTTAGGTACCATTATTCTATTGGAATCAAGCTAGATTCCACCAATAGGCTAACTACATCAACCACCCACCTAAATGAATTTTGGTAAAACAAGTGCTTTTTTGTTAATATTCACATGCTTTTATTCCATTTTGTAATCAATCTATCCCTTACCCAATTCTCAAAATCTATTTGTGGAATCCCATCATCTTCTATTTATAAAACCCAAAAATACACAATCAACCACTGATGGTTACCCCAACCACCGATGGTCAAGCATAACCACCAATAGTTACCTCAACAGTTGATGGTCACCTATGGTAGAAAAACTAGCAAGCTGATTTCACCCACCCATACCCAATCAAACCCACTTTTTTATATTTTTATCCACTCATAGATCCACTTCAAATTTTTTGAAGCATACCTAGACCTATTAGCACTTGTATTAATTACTCTATCACTAATTAGATCATTTATGGTATATTACTCTAGCAATCTTTCTTGTATTCGATTTCAATACATTTTGATTATTGATGCAAGAACCTTCTTTACAACTTTATCAACTTTATTGTTTAAAATGTGTGGATTAACATCCCCTAAGGAAGCTCTCGCTTTTAGGATCTAGTTATTGCTAGGTAATCCACCAAACAATCATGTCTAATAAACAAGTTTTCTTTAGTGCTTTCTTATCTGTAGGTCTTCCTCCCAAGCCAAAAAGGTGCTCCTAAAAATCTTCTAATTCAATGCATGCACAAAAAAATAGGTTTTTCAACCATACCCGTATTGAGTTTCTTTTCTCTCTTTCTTTTGAACTTAAGCAAAAATTTACATGAAACACTTTCCCTTTGTCCTTCTCTACCTCTTTAACTTGGGGTTGAGGTTCTTCCATCTCCATTTATTTTTTCATCAAATTGATAAGCAATGGAAAACATCTATAATGCATCTTCCACTATCTCACTTGGATCTAATGCAACCACATCAATGTACTCAATTGGAGATCCTATTTCATTAGGTTGGGCTAAAGATGATGTTCCCTCCCCAGGTCTCATTTATTTAGGCCTCTATTCAATTTATACTCCAAGATTTAGGACTTCAAATTGTGATTGTGGCTACAAGGGAGGAGGTTGAGAGGATTGACCTCCTAGCAATTGGTATTACCTCAGCCCAAGTTGGTAAATGTCATCACTTCATTTTTAGTCCCTCATTAATCTAGATTCTAGATTGATGCCATGTTTATTCAACCTATCTAATATTATTGTGAAGGATGAAGCCTTGATGTAAATTGAGTCATGGACTCCTAGTTGATGCCCATAGGTTAAAATTATTTATTTAGCCTTCAAATGTTTCCCAAATCTATCATGGGGCTACCACTCTTTCAACTCATCATGTTACAACTTGAAAGAGGCTCTATGTATAATAACATCCTTAATGTTGTCCCAATGCTAGAAGATTCTTCTAATGATAGCCAAGAGTGGAAGATGAAATAGTCATTTTCTTTTGCCTCTAAAAATCCAATGTATACCATTGCATATTTAGAATGCAACTTCCTACTCTGCCAATTTGTTTGGAACATAGATTGGCAATTTAAGTGGAGTGCACTATGTTCCCTCAATCCTAATGATTGTATAGTCAAGATAAAACTAGATATACCCAATGGAATTAATGGATTTATTTTTCAATGGGAAGACTCTTGGCATTGGGTTTCTTGTTATAGCCTCATACAAGGTAGGATAGATGCAATCACAGATAAACTAAATATGGTCTCTATACTTGAAGATATGCAATTTTGAATAGAACTGAGACACTGTATGTGACTTTTAAAGTGACCATCCCATAAAATTAGGGATATAAATTATGTAAAGTAGGGCATCCAATAGATAATACATCATATAGAAGATTTTACTAGACCCTTTCTTGACTATGAAGATCTGCCTACATAAACATTAGCTAATAAATTCACCAATGGGAGAGGTGAGTTCCTTCTCAATCATAAAGTATATCAAGGGTACCCACATGATATTAACATAGGTGGTAGTGGGGTTTAAACATAGATTTTTCATGAAGGTCATTATCATCCTAATTCCACATTGGAATTGGCTAATGGGAATATTTCCACTAAGGTTAGAAATCACATAGTTTATAGAATATAACCATGGGACCAAGATGGATTTGAAGTCATTTTTATTGGCCCATTCATTTAATGTGGGTATATATACTCAAGGCTTGGGTAACATATAATAGATTTCAAAATAAATGGGAGACATATAGGCAAGGCATTTTTAAGTATGTTCATTGATTAGCATACCTTTTTCAATTTTACATTCTTTAAAAATAGGGAGGACATCTATATAGTGAAGTACCTCTAGTTTTATTGTTCAATGGTGAAGGCTCTCCATATGTACTACAACTAGGTCATAATGTATTATCTTAAAGGATGCGATCTTCTTGTCGTCCCTTGTTATGAGCTATAATTTTTCAATTTTTAAAAAGATCTTGGACCAATTATTGTCTCTAATGATCAAGGCCATAGCATCAAGTATTGTGTCTTTAAAGACCCTTCCTTCTAAATCTATTGTTAATTAGAGTTCTGTGTCATCTCTATGTTGCTTCAATGCCACCATGACTATGATATTTATAAATTTATCACCAGTGGTCTACAAATTACCTCTAGATTAGTCTGCACTTGCTCAGATGAAAATTGAGCTCTCTTTGGTTTAATAATGGCCAATTTGGGATCACTTTAGGGCTTTGTGGGCACTAAGGTTTATCTAAAAGTATTTTATAGGATTTAATGATGATGTTTTTAGACTTAAGTGAATTTGGTGCCTTGTATTTGATTTAGACCTCTGCCTTTACACCTTTAATTTTTATGAATAGGAAATCTTTGGTTTTGTCATTTTCTATGTAGGTGGCATCTAGCTGGCATTTTCATATCACTTTGTTCATTAATGTTAATAAACTAGCCATTACCCTTTGAAAATCCTACTTGGTCTCACTCTATTGGATCATCTTGCACATATCAATGTGAGTTGTAGATATTAATCCTATGAGTTACACACCATTGGTCATAATTTAGACTAGGCCCCATAAATTATGCCGCTTGGTATTCCCATGAGGCTTCCTAAGTTCTACACCTTGTAAGCTCTGTCAGTCAACATGCATTCACCATGTAGCAGTTTCACAAGTCCTTAGAGGTTCTGTTGAATAGTCCTCAGAGATCTCACTCTATCTGATCAATTTTCTCTGATCTCATGCAAGTCATAGATCCTACAAAGGTACATAATGTTTGAGTTAGCATCGAGACATATAATAACTTAGGTTAAATACTTTAGACTATGGTTTATTTTGTGTTAATAAACACAATTTAAACATTAGGCTAAATTATTTAAGCTAAGTCTAGATCATGATAAAAGGGGACCTACAATAATAAAAGGACTAAGTAAAATGACTTTCAACCTAAGGTTTTATCATATTTAATAAATATGATAGAACTTTAGGGTAAAAATTTTTAAGATAACTTTTTAATAATAGGACCTTGCATTTTTTAGGTTAAGTTGATATAATAGACCTAAATAAGATCATGGTACATATGGGGACCAAGGATGATATTTTATACCAAGGTTTAGTCAAATGTTTAGAAACATGACCACACTTTAGGATAAAATTTGAGCTAGGTTAATGGAGTTTATGATCGATCCCATGCAAATTTGAACTTGGTCATGATGGGCTAAAGGCTAAATGAAAGGCTAATTTTATTATTGATCCTAAAACATGAAGATAAACATGTTTAGTTATCTAAATGAGATTTTTTATTGAAATTGAATTTGATGGCCTCATAAACATCAATTATGGCCTCATAGATGTCAATTGATGGTCATGATAATTTCAAATTTAAGCTCATATAATTATTCATAGGGGCTAAAATTTAATGCCCTCGTATATGTTAATGATGGCCTCGTAGATGTCAATTGATGGGCATGAGAATACTAATTTTTAATTCATATATTTAACCATAAGGACTAAAATTTTATGGCCTCATGGATGTCAATTGATGGGCATGACAATGTCAAATTTAAGTCCCATGAACAATAAGTCCCATATGAACTTTGAATTGATACATGTCATTCGATTGATTTTTTATGATCAGCCATGGATTGTTGATTGTGACCTATTTAACTGAATAAGATTGGATCCATAGATCAAATTCTTTGATTTATTGAGTTGACCTCACTCTATTAGATCAATTTTGCTTGATTAAATGTTGTTCATTGATCCTATAAACATGCACACAGTTTAAGTTAGGATTGGAGACATAAAGGGACTTAGGTTGAAGTCTTTTTACTAAGGCCTCATTCATGTTAATATACATGAATGGGGCCTTAGGATTAATACATTAGTCTAAGTTTGTAATAAGGGGTACCATGAATAATAAATTTGAACAAGTTAGGTACATAACAAAAGGCCCCTGCAAACACGAAGTTAGACCATGATAAAAGAGAAGGAAGGGCTCAAGATATAAAGTGGACCAAGCATATAATTTTTTGGATATGATTAGGTTGTGTTGAAAAACATTATTAATCCTTATTCTAAAAATTAAGCTTGAGTTCATGACCCTTTTAAAGTGTTCCCACCAATTTTGCTCCCATCAAATTTTGAATTTAAATCAAAGGATCTAAGATAGGGTTTCCAAGTGAGGGTTTCTAGAAGCTTGATCATGAATTTATATAGACCAAAGGCTAGTAAAATCTTGAATATGGATTTAAATTTTAAAATCCAATCATAATCCATCCAATGAGGGTTCTATTAAACCTACAATTTGAAGCTTGATGATCAAAGGTTAGTAGCATTAGGAAAATTTGAAGTAGAACCATGAACAAAAGACCAAATATAACATGGTGTGGATGATCTTAAAATGTTAATAATGTGAAAAAATTTCAAATAACACTGATAAAGTGCATTTTTATTTTTAAGGTACAAATTGCATAATTTAACAGATGGTTCCCCAATTTTCAAAAATATGGGTATTTGACCTCAACAAACCCAAACTGTCTAGATGAAAAATATGGACTACCAGATGAATTCCAATTATATACACAAGCTATAAAATCATATAAAACATCTTAGGTACCTCTTACACATTATATAATTTACACAATCATCCCTGAACATCTTTAATCATGCCAAAAATGAAGAACACCCAAGCCTCCTTTAAGCACACTAGGACAAGCACATTGCACACTTTATCATTATTACTTAGGATATAAAAGCACTTCATCCACTCATAAGGACACTTCCATAAAATCACCATGAAATCATTGAAAAATCTCCAAAAATATTCCCCTTTTTCATTGATGTCAACAAACATAATATATAGAAATATATAGCTCACCTTCTCTCTCTTCAAGCACTCCCATAATAGGAACTTTTTCCCCCTTTGACACAATGAAAAAGTGGGTACAAAATGATCTTGAGGAACTAAAAATAATATAAAATAGGAAATTAATATCTTAAAAAGATGATACAAACTCCCCCTTACCTTGAGCCTACATCTTCTTACCTTGACAACTTCTTCTTTCTCCATACCAAGACTCTTCTTCAACCACCCACTGCAACCAATGAAGAAAGAACACATAAAACACTAAAATATGATGGAACTTATAAATATAATTTTATAGGTACTCCCCCTAATATTTCCAAACCATTACACCTTTTGTGCATCTTTAGATATCCATGCACAATGAATAACCACCACACGTGCTTACTAGCCTTCTCTCTCAAGCTACCAAAAGGACCACCAACAAAATTTCATGCCACTCACTAGAAAATAAACATGATATAAACTAACTTGACAACTCTCCTTGAAACAAACATACTTTTGTCTTTTTTGAGAACTGAGCAAAAAGGCACACTTCTTCAAACTAGGCCTATCTAGCCTCCTTATAGCCCTACCTAGAGCTTGTAGAGCCCACAAATTTCTGTAGACAAAAAATCAATACCTAAAAATTCATATATATATCACTCTCATATGCCCCTTTGATCACACCAATTTTAAACAACAATCTCATCCTCTGCAACATACTTCACAAACCTACTACCTAATTAGGCCTCCAACTTGATCAAAACTTCAATAAATTGAGAACCACAAATCTTAAAATATATATGAATATTGATTTTATAACCCATTTAGCCCATTAAACATATTAAGAAGCCTTAGAGCTTAAATCATAAGGAAAACCACTTTTCTAATAGAGCCCAAAACCCTAGAATCTTATTACAAACAAAGTCAACACAACACCTTCTCTCAATGTCCACCTTTGAAACTTCTTGTACACTTGGAGATAACCATTACACACTTATGGAAAAAGATTTGAGATTATACACCATTTGTAGCCTTGAATTCATACAACCCATTTTAGGATCAAGAAGCTCTTAAACACAAACTAGGAAACTTGAGAGCTAACAAAAATCTCCAAACTGACTTCAACATACCTTCAAATCAAAAAACCACTTGGAGCATGCTAGAATAAGGTAAATAGACCTTTATATTCAAAAATATAATCTTAATAAATCAAAAATCATCTTTTGGCATATGAGAACCTTCAATTTGATCCTACAGACTGCTTCTATATATAGTTATCAACATCATGACATTACCTTAGCATATTTTCCATCTAGACAAATATTTTAATTGAGAATAATTAAATCTAGTCTTATAGGGCCATCTCAATAACACTAGAGCAATACTTGCTTCTCCACTGAAAGGAGTCTCTTTAGAAGCATATACAGAGACATCCTTTGCACCATAATGATCTCAAACAAAGTGAAGCTAGGAGTGACCCACATCTCCTTAGTAACCACTAAAATCCTCTTATATCTATAATTTCTTGCTCTTATTATTCTTTTTCTTAGTGTGAACTATGACAAATATTTCTTCTTCTATATCACTCTCATTTTCTTTAAAGATAGAATTGACAACACATGGAGAAACTATGGAATCTTGACATACCTTTTCATTTGAAGCATCAACCTTGCAGCTTATTAATCTTATCACTAGGTATAGACAATTGATGTTCTTTGCATGATGCTTGCTCAAAAAATTTAGGATGTTCACTTGGATCCATACTTACCTTAGAACTAGCCTCCACTATTACCTTGGTCTTCTCCTTGAGTTTGGTCTCTTCATTATTAACATGAGTAGTCAATGAGAGTTATTGGCACTCTTCAACATTTGTATCATTGTCCACCATAGAAAATAGATTACTTGTACCTATATACTCATCATAATTATTACTTATAACCTTTTGTCTCCATGAGTTCACTTTCATTTTATCTTGTACTCTAGGGGCTTGATAAAACCTATACTTTTTTATAGGCCTTTTCTTTCAAAATCTAACAATGTGACCTCTCTATTCACAGCTATAGTAAACCATACTCCTTGATGAAAACTCAGCTTATCCTACCTTGAATGGACAATGTTTTTCAAAGTGTCTTATATCATGATAGTTGAAGCACTCAACCTTTCTCACACCTTTTGACTAATGACCCCCATCATAGTTTGATGAAAATTTATTATTAACAGGTCTTCTACATTCTCTAGTGCTATGCCCAAAATGATTACAAGTATATCAATAACCATTGAAATGTTCATACCTCATGGCATTTGGTTATTTTATCTAATTTGTCTTTAATCTATTTGCACCATCATTCCTTATTTGATGATTTATCTTCAAAGATTGATTACCCTTTTTCACATTAGTCTTCATATCATCTTGAGTTGTAGTCTCTGGCTCTTCTTTGTATCCAAGACTAGTCTTATCACTTGTATGTTTTTGATCATTCAAAATGTTATCTAGATCACTTGAGCTCTTTTCAAATATAAAAAATGGCATTATCTTACTAGATACATTCTCTAACTTAGATTTTAATGATTTATTTTAAATTACATACCTTGCACATTCATCTTATTTAGCTTTTGGGCTTATAGATAGGATTTCCAATTGACAACTACGATGCTTGACCATATCTTCATGTTACTTTGCATATTCATCCATTCTTTCCTCAAACACATTGAATTGATCCTCAAATTCCTTGAGTTTATATTTCATCTTCTTATTGATTTTCTTCTCAATCTTTAGTTCTTCATGAGTATTAGTCAAAGCAGTCTCATAGTCCACCTCATCTTCATCATCATTTGAATCAATCCAAGTATACTCGATTTGTTGTGAACAAATTCCTTCCTAAACCATGAAAAGGTATCTATCTTCAATAGGACCATCATCTTCATGATCATACTCTGAGTCACTATCTTCACTCTCATCTAATGAGTTGCAATCTTCTTTGGTGTAGAGACTCTTTTTATCCTTGAAGTACTTCTTGTTATCAAACCTTATAAATCCCTTCTTAATTTTATCAGACCTGACATATATCTTACATCATCATGACCTTGATCATGGTCTTCATCATCATCCTTCTTATACTTATGAGGGCACTTATTATCAAAATATCCTATCTCACCACAATTGAATCATTTAAGGGGTAGCTTACCTTTATACTTGCCTGAACATGTTCTCAATTTCCTTGAAATTAAAGCAATTAGTTTGTTGGGTGAATATTTTGTCGGCTAGCTAACTGGTGACCAAAATAGTTACTATCACCACAGCACAGGAAGATAGGTTGGCCAGTTGTGTAGGTTTACTACATCAACTGGAGACAAATCTCTCCTCTCATCAAGGGGATGTTCCCTATAGATATGTAGGAGCTATATACAATATAAATAAGTAGAAAATAACACATGGGGGTAGAACAAACTATCCATCTCTCTTATTTTAGAGATTATGCAAATAGACAAAGGAGAAAATCCTAGTGTAAACACTGAAGGCACTTCTCTTCTTTTAGAAGTGTTCTTGAAAGAAACAACAGGAGTTTCTTTGAGATAGTAAAGTAACTAGTAATCAAAAGGGCGTAGTAACAGTAAGATGAAGTAGAATGTAAAGTTTCCACCTCAACTACCCAACGAGTATATCACAAAGGATAATGGGGGCACAAAGTCACCCCACAATCCTTAACACAAAAAGAAAATAAAAACACAGACTAAAAGAAATTATGAAAGAACAAAGTCTTCCCACAGTTCATTTCAGGACACTTCCCTATTACCTTCACTAATTCTACTTACCAAATTAAATGAATAAAGAAACCTTCAGAAGATAGATGTAAGAATGATCTTCTAAAATGACACAATTCAGAACAGCATAAAGTCTGTGAAAAACCTACTTTCTCATTCAGATAAAAATGAAAATGAAATTACAACCTGAGCTCAAAGTCTTAGTCTTCTTTCAAAATGGGTAGAGTTTCGCTCTTGTAAAATGAAAGTCTCCTTTACAAATTAGAGAAAATACAAATTTATAGCAACTACCCAAGGATTGGCACCTTTTTCCATGGGACGGCCCATGCTACAGTTAGCATCTTCAATGCATCTCTAGTTTTGTCTGAAGAGACCATGCTGAGAACAGTGCGCTGCCATAACTATGGCATGTCCCTTCATCTGATATGTCTCCTCCTTAATATGGACCATCTGGTCCTTTGCATAATTTTTCTTTACTTCATGAAAGAAAATAGGCCACATCCTTGGTTTGGTGTACTCAAAAGTCTACTCGATCCACTATTCCACCTACTAGAAATAACTCTTTCAAAGACATTTCTGGTCCTTTGCATTGATCTTCTCTCTTTGAGTCTTCGGGCTCTCTTTTCAGTTGATCACTTGATTCAGGTTGAACCTTGAACCTATTGAACCACTGAAAGTTCATCGGTTCATTAGTTCATTCTATCTCCTTTGTTCTATCACTTCTTGGTTCAATCACTTCTTTGCCCCTTGGTTGAACCATCACTTTAATTAAACTTGCCTTTGGAATCATCCATGTTACTTCTTTGTCCTTTATAGCCCTTCTTGTCTAAGTCTTTGGGGGGTCCTTTCTGCATCTTTGATGAGTGGCAAGTTATACTATTATGAAACTCATTAGAAACTCATAGAAAATGGGATCCACGACAGATCTTGCCTGAGCAACTTCAAAAGGGGAACACAAATGCAAACACTTGTCATGCTCCACTAAGTCATAACAGGACATGTGACGTATTCCACTCTACTTTATAATGGACACGTGGTGGGTTTCAGGCTTCTTTCTCTTAGTGGGCTTTATCCTTTATGTCCTTTAGATAGAGTGTCTAAAGGAATTCCTTCAAACAATTTGTCTGAAGGAAATCTTCCTTGCCTTTGCATCTTTTCTGCTGGGCTTTTGCTTTGTCTTTCAGGCAAATTCCTTCAGATAATTTGTCTAAAGGATTTAACTTTGTCTTTTGCCTTGTTCACTTTTTTGAAGGAGTTCACTTTGTTCACTTTTGGTCACTGTCCTCCACAAGGGCACTTGGATTGGTTCACAGCCCTCCATAAGGGCACTTGTTCTTTTGGCTTCGGGATAGCCCCTTGAACCTGCCGATTGAACTGATTGATTGAAACAACTTTGGTTCAATAGTTCAATGGTTCAATCTTGTGTTTAAAGCCATCTTTTTTTCTAAGTCTTTTGATCTCTTTGAATTGATTAAACCCATTGAACCCGTTGGACCAAAATGGTTCAAGGTTCAACGATTCAATGGTTCATTCCTTACTTAGAAGCTTGTCGATGAACATTTTTAGTTGAACCAAGGCATTGAACCAATCTTGAAAATGACTAAGCATTAAAAGCTTGTTCTTTTGACTGAACTCACCTATAGAAGCTTTTGAACCTGTGGAACCTGTTAATTTCAAGCATGTTGAGTCTATAGAAACATATCTATAAAGTCCGTAGAAATAAACATGTGAAGACCGTAAAACTTAGCCTACAGAGTCCATAGATTTTCTTCCTGTAGAGTCTGTAGATTTCGTTCTTGCAAAGTCCATAGATTCAAGCCTGTAGAGTCCATAGATTCAAGCCTGTAGAGTCCGTAGATTTCTAGAAAGCTTGAAAAAAAGAGGAATTTGAAAGCTTAGAACAAATTTTAAAAAGGGAAGAGATACATTTTGGTCCTATAGGACCAAGATAGCTCATATGTTGTTCCAAAAATGAGTGACTTTTTTGGGGACCAACAGCTGGTTCCAATTGGGGAACTTCCTTTACGTGAAAACTTGAAATAGAGCTGAGGGGAGTAGAAACCAGAATCTCCAGTGCCTTAAAGTGTGCCATTGGACTATGGAGTCATGCTACCCAAAAAGAAAGGCTCCAAAAATGAAAATGAAAAGCACAAAATAGAACTAAAGACTATACAAATATACATATGTACAGATGATCTTATTTGATGCCTCAAGATTTGAAAGACTTCAGATGCTGCCCACTATGAGATAGTGAAAATGGTGTGCCATCCTGATAAACCACTAGGAAACCATTTTGTCCCTAGAAATGGTGATGGGCGAATGGAACTCTCCACCAGGAAACCAAATTTTTGCATCTTCTTCTGGGCCTTTTCTTCTTCTTGCTCCATGGCAGGACATGGTCTTCAAACTGAAAACCATAACTCCTTGCTCTCCTTATGAAGAGTTATTTTTGCTGACTTTGGAATATAGAAGTATGGTCCACCACCATAGCTTGTTGTTCTACTAGTCCAGTCTAGCACATGCTTTGATTGTTAGCATCAGACCTCTGACAAACCATCAGCTTAGCATCTCCTTTGGTATGAAGGAGTTTGATTTCTTCATCCCAATTAGTTTTCAATCTGAGTAATAGAGATGTACATCCAGCTATGTAAGAATTGCTGCCATCAAAGTCCAAGATCCAAGCATCATCAGAAGCTAATCTTGTGTCATATTTCTCTTCATGGGAGATGGAAAATCCTTCTTGATTTGTATTGTGCTCTACCAATTTTTTTGATGCCTTGTTTGGATGAAATCTTAGATTACCAGCTATAAGACTTTCATCAACTAGGACATGAGCATCCTCTATGGTCAAGAAGTAATTACCCCTACCTGAAGGCTCAAACAAAATTTGAGTAGCAAGGGCTGACATTTGGGTAACCACAATCTTTGCCTCAGACAGGTCTGCACCTATTTCTCCACTAATGTTTAATTGCTAAGGATTGGCTTGTAGGGATTCAAACTTAGTCTTTTGAATTTTGAATTTTTTGACATGATCAATCATGTTAAATGACTGAGATGGACTTATAAGAGAGGATGGGAGTTCATCCTTTTGGTTTTTGGGAGGGGGAGGACTGATCTACAAAGTTGAAGTAGAAGGTGCAAAGATGTTTGATGTGCTAACCTTCTTAGCAATCACTGGATCCTTTGACTGGAAAGGCAGAGTGGTTCCCCACTTAGCAATTAGAATTGTAGGCTGAGTTTTTTCCTCTTTTCTTTCTTTATCAACTTGCTAGGCTGACTGATTCTCAGATTGGGTGAATACTGCGTATGATTCTTTGACTACTTCACCTTCACTTCTAGGTTCATCTTGGTAATTCAGGAAACTAATGTGGGAGTCACTAGCTGCTTCTTCTAGATCCTCCCTGAAGAGATCAGTGCCATTTTCTTGCTCAAACTCAGGTTGAAAATATGAAACATGTTTTGTTTCTAGATATCTAACTGCTGAGTTGGTTACAGGTACTTCAAGGACAAGGTTCCTCTATGGGGGAGGAAGGTGATTTGGTTTCCCTTGAATTCTAGTAGCATTGCCTTGATATGGCTGATTAGGGAATGTCCTCCTTGGTATATCTTTATATAGAGGAGCAGAAGACATACATTGTGCCATTTGCCTTTTCAAGGCTAGCAATTCATTTGCTAGCTTTTGTACCATTGGGTCAATGGTGGTTGTGGGTGAGTATTTAGAAGATGAAGAGGGTTTAACTCTATTAGGATCTCTCCTTATCTTTCTTGCCAAGATAAGGTCATCTTCTAGCTCAGTAGCCAAGTCTTGATCAGCCTCAAGGTCTATGTGTCTAGCCCATCTCAATAGAAAACTCACTTCAGGCAGCTGTGAGTTGATGAAGAAGCATTTGAGATTCTAAGGTGCCAACTAGGTGACCATGGGAATCTTGTGCCTCAACTTGTTAAACCTGGAAATAAAATCCTTCATAGGCTCATGAGGTTCCTTCTTCATCTGAGTGAGCTGGGCTAGCAAAGCATGTGCATCCTCTATAGGCTTGAACCTGGCTTCAAACTTGGCTTTGAGTGTATCCCAGTCAGTCATTGATCTAGCTTGCAGATAGTTGAACCAATCTATAGTAGCACCTTGTAGTGTCTCCATAAAAATCTTGACTTCTATGTCTTCAAATTCCACCCCTATAACACCACAAGCTATGTTTAAGGCTGTAATGTGTTCATCAGGGTGAACTATCCCATCACCAAAGAATTTGGGGAAATTATTTCTTGAACTACATGGGAGTTCATGCAGAGGTGGAGTCAAGTTGAGTGGGCCAAAACAATTACCCCAGGGGCCTCGAACTACCATGATTTAATTATGAAAAATAGGGATAACAAATCTGGGTGGAGTGGCCAAATTGTAGAACAAAAATGGAAAAGAACTAGACCTACTTCAGCTTGAGGCTTGAGGCTTCAAACTATGCACTCTTTTCTAGTAGCTCTGGTTTTATAGACCAGATAAAAATAATGGAAGTGGAGGAAAATGGTAAGGCTATAAATGGATAATGGGTAAGACACATAATGGAGTCGCCAGAGTCTATATAATGGATAAGGGAATGAACTGCTTCAATCTAAAACTTGAGGCTTCAGACTGCACATTCATCCCCAGTGGAGTCACCAAAAATTGTTGGGTGAATATTTTGTTGGCCAGCTAACTAGTGAACAAAATGGTTCCTATCACCATAGTATAGGAAGATTGGTTGGCCAGTTGTGTAGGTTTACTACATCAACTAGAGACAAATCTCTCCTTTCATCAAGGGGAGGTTCCCTGTAGATATGTAGGAGCTATATATAATATAAATAAGCAAAAAATAAGACATGGGGGGAAGAACAAACCATCCATCTCTCTTCTTTAAGAGATGATGCACATAGACAAAGGAGAAAATCCTAGTGTAAACACTAAAGGCACTTCTCTTCTTTCAAAAGTGTTCTTGTAGGAAACAACATGAGTTTCTTTCAGATAGTAAAGTAACTAGTAATCAAAAGGGTGTAGTAATAAAAAGATGAAGCAGAATACAAAGTTTTCACCTCAATTGCCCAAAGATTATATCACAAAGGATAATGGGGGCACAAAGTCACCCTAGAATCCTTAACACAAAAAGAAAATAAAAACACAGACTGAAAGAAATTGTGAAAGCATAAAGTCTTCCCATAGTTGGTTTCAAGACACTTCCCTATTACCTTCACTAATTCTACTTACCAAATTAAATGAATAAGGACACCTTCAGAAGACAGACGTAAGAATGATCTTCTAAAATGACACAAGTTAGAACAGCACAAAGTCTGTGAAAAACCTACTTTCTCATTCAGATAAAAATTAAAATGAAATTACAACATGAGCTCAAAGTCTCAGTCTTCTTCTTTCAAAAAGGGTAGAGTTTCACTCTTGTAAAATGAAAGTCTCCTTTACAAATCAGAGAAAATACAAATTTATATCAACTACCCAAGGATTGGTGCCTTTTTCCATGGGATGACCCATGCTATAGTCAGCATCTTCAATGCATCTCTAGTTTTGTCTAGAGAGACCATTCTGAGAATAGTGTGCTGCCATAACTATGGCATGTCCCTTCATCTGATATGTCTCCTCCTTAATATGGACCATCTGGTCCTTTGCATATTTTTCTTTACTTCTGGTCCTTTTCTAAGTCTTTGGGGGGTCCTTTTTGTGTCTTTGACAAGTGGCAAGTTTTGATGTTATGAAACTCATTAAAAACTCATGAAAAATGGGATCCGTGACACGTCTTACTCGAGCAACTTCAAAAGGGGAACATGGATGCAAACACTTGTCACACTTTGCTGAGTCATAATAGGAAATGTGACGTATTCTACTCTACTTTATAATGGACACATGGCAGCTTTCAGGCTTCTTTCTCTTAGCGGGATTTATCCTTTATGTCCTTTAGATAGATTGTTTGAAGGAATTCCTTCAAACAATTTGTCTGAAGGAAATCTTCCTTGCCTTTACATCTTTTCTGCCAGGCTTTTGCTTTGTCTTTCGAGTAAAATTCCTTCGAACAATTTGTCTGAAGGATTTTGCTTTGTCTTTTGCCTTGTTCACTTTTCTAAAAGAGTTCACTTTGTCTGCTTTTGCTTGCTGCCCTCTACAAGGGCACTTGGCTTGGTTCACAGCCCTCCATAAGGGCACTTGTTCCTTTGGCTTTGGGACAACCCCTTGAACCTGCCGATTGAACTGACTAATTGAGCCAATTTTGGTTCAACGGTTCAATCTTGTATTTGAAGCCATCTTTTTGTCTAAGTATTTTGATCTCTTTAAACTAATTAAACCCATTAAACCCATTGGACCAAAATGGTTCAAGGTTAAATGGTTAAATGGTTCATTCCTTGCTTAGAAGCTTTGCCAATAAACATTTTTAGTTGAACCAAGTCGTTGAACCAATCCTGAAAATGACTAAGCATTAGAAGCTTATTATTTTGACTGAACTCACCTGCAAAAGCTTTTGAACCTGTTGAACCTACTAATTTCAAGCATGTTGAGTCTGTAGAAGCATATCTTTAGAGTCTGTAGAAATTAACCTGTGAAGCCAGCAGAACTTGGCTTGTAGAGTCTGTAGATTTTCTTCCTGCAAAGTCTTTATATTTCCTTCTTGTAGAGTTTGTAGATTCAAACCTATAGAGTCTGTAGATTCAAGCCTATAGAGTCCATAGATTCAAGCCTACAGAGTCCATAGATTTTTGGAAAGCTTGAAAAAAAAGATGAATTTGAAAGCTTAGAACAAATTTTGAGAAGGGAAGAGAGAAATTTTGGTCCTGTAGAACCAAGATAGCTCATATGTTGTTCCAAAAATGAGTGACATTTTTGGGGACCAACATAGTTCATCCTTATCTATATCATAATGTCATCCAACTTGAATTTATTACCTTGGAACTTCTTCTTTGTCTTTATTTTAGTCTTGAAATATGCTTCCTTCTTTGGTGGTATATCATCATTCTTCCTCATCTCATAGGTAGTAAGGGTGTCATGTAATTGATCCATATTCAACTGAGTAAGGTCATGACTCTCTTATATAATATATACTTTTAGATCAAACTTGAGGGATAGATACCTTAATACCTTTTGAACAACAATAGCCTCTTCAAGGTTTTCTCCAAGACCTTTGATGATGTTCACAAGACCTTTGATGATGTTCACAATCTAATCAACTCTTTGTAGAAAGGAAGCCACAATATATTCTTCATTCATCTTGAGAATTTCTAATTGCCTTTTGTGATCATACAACTTTTCCAACTTAAATTTTAAATCTCCTTCAAAAATAGTCTTCAATTTATCCCATATTTCCTTGGCAAATGTGTAATGAATTACTTTGGTGAACTCAGTTTCTATAAGACCACAGGTGATGGCATTCATTGCCTTAGAATTATTCTCAAACAACTTCTTATCTGTAGCACTAAATAGAGGAGTAGTAGGAACAACATAATCATCTAAAATAAGTTTCCATACATCAAACCCTAGGGACATAATGTATGTCCTCATCTTGGCACTCCAAAATATATAATAATATCTATTAAACATTAGTGCATACTTAGTAGAAAAACCTCCTTGATGACTACCCATATTGTACCTTGGATAACCTTCAAGTTGTTAAGCCTTTACCAAAGAACTTGCTCTAATACCAATTGTTAGAGGTATAATCACTAAGAGGTGGGGGGGGTGAACCAATGAGCCTAGATATTTCAATTTTAATTACAGTATTTTAACTTACTAACCAATCAACATTTATCAACTTGATCAAGAAGCATTAACAAGAGAGATCATACATTCAATGAATACATAAGATCAAACACATAACACATAGTTCCTATGGGAAACCCTTGTTGGAAATATTGTCATTAATGTCAAAGGTCTAGCATTATTGGTGATAAAGGCCCCATTGAATTTAATGATGTTTGTGATAGTTATATCTTGGATAATGTGTGTTAATATTTATTTAATATTAATGAATATATTTTTCATTACATATGAGACAAAAGAAGGGCCCATGGAGAAGTCAAAGAGTCACGGGGTAAAGACAAAAGAAGAATGGGATGCATTTTCCCATGAAGAGTCATCTTGGGTGATTCCAAGAGTCACCAAGTGAATACAAAAGAGGAAGGGCACAATTTCTCATGAAGGGATACTTTGAGGAATAGGAAAAGTCACCAAGATAAGGACAAAAGAGGAAAGGACATTTTTTCTCATGAAGCGTCACCACATGACTTTTCAAAGGCAAGGATATGAAGGGCCATACAAGTTTGGAACCATTTTCCATGAGGATTGAAGTGTCACAAAAGGGTGAAGTCTAAAGGTCATTTGGAAAGCTATAAATAAAGGCTTGAGAAGCAATTTGTAATGTGAAAGAAAGAGTTTGTTTTGATATTGTAATATATATCTTAGAAGAGCAATGAGAGAGATGAGTATGATTTGTATTTGTTATATCTAATTTATAAGAGCAAAGGTGAGAGAGGAAAGAGATATTGTAATGAACTATCATTTGTTGAGATATCAAAATTGAGAGATAGTTGTGTGGTATACACAAAGGGGTTGGTGCTCCTGTGGGTTGGTGCTCATGAATTGTTGTTGTGTTGGTATTAAACAAAGGGGTTGGTGCTCCTATGGGTTGGTGCTCACAAATTGTTGATGTGTTGGTGCTTAGCAAAGGGTTTGGTGCTCCTATGGGTTGGTGCTCATGAATAGTTGTTGTGTTGGTGCTCATTCATATACTTGAGATTGTTCTTCATAGTTTTTCCCACATTGGGTTTCCACGTTATATCTGGTGTCTCTCTCTATCTTGTGTGGTGTTTATTTTTTAGTTTTATTGCATATCTTGAATGTTTGGTTAAGTGGATTTTGAACAAGGGAAAGTTTTATAAGATATATGATAAATTGATTCACCCCCCTCTCAGTATATCATGTGCTTAACAACCCTCATGGGGAATAAAATCCACTCTCAATCTTCTAATAAAAATGGACTACTATCCTATAAGAATTTAGAAATAAGAGGCTGATCAATTCCTTTTGACCAACAAACTTTGATCACATCCTCTTGACCAAAAGTATTTCGTGAAACTCTTGTTTCACAAGGAGCAATTGCCCCTAAGGAAGACCAAGTCCTTTAGACCCTCCTTTGAACACCTCCACCTTAGAATTGATGTATTCAATACATAATTATGGAAATCTATTTTATAACCTCTACACAATCACTCTCTATCTTAAATAGGCCTCTCACATAGGCATGTCACAATCTCTTTCCTTCTTCACTCAATCTAGTCTCATATACACACTCAGACATTTTTGCATATTCTCAAATTTCAAGAGCACTATTTTTACATTAGGAACATGATAAATAGGTCATACACATAATAAAAAAAATTATTCTACTCATTAACTCAACCAATAAGCACACTACATATCCTTTTCTCCATAAACCACACACATAAGCCTCTCATAAAGCTCTAGCAAGTCTCTCTCTTACAAGTATAAAAACCAACACATTTGGTTTAAATATAAATAGATCATCCTTAAATTAACAAGACCAAAATATTTCCTTGTCATCCATAATACATGCCTTTACCCTTAAGGCATCTCACATGGGTCACACTTAAGCACAATCCACTTTCAAATAGGCCTAAGTCACTTTTAGGTCCTATGGAGACCCATTCAACTCTTTGACATTTCTATGAACAAACAAAGAACATAGGAACATTTTAAAATAACATGGACACATTCCACATGACCCTTTTGGCATCCTCAAATGATCATAGTCATCAAAATATTCTTTTACTAAAGCCCAATTAGCTCAAACACTTCTTTGTACACATAGTTATTATGAATGAAAACAAAGTCAACTTCAAAACCTTTTTTCATACTGAATCCAATTGGTCAAACCCCAATATATAATTCATGTAGAGAATCTTCATGGACTTTATAACACTCCCCAATATCCTATTCACCAATATATATCAAAATAAGCTCAAACAATCTTCTCGGGTCCCTTATAAAACATATACAAAAACATAGTCAAATTTTGAGCTCAAAATATTTGTCTTTACACACTTCCATACCTTCAAATTAGGTTTATTATATGCACCATGGCTTCTTAATATTTTCTTTTTACAACATGAGTAAATTCATCCTAGATCAAAAGATATAGCCATAATACATAGATTGGTTTTTCCCTTTGTTAAAATTCAAATATTTAAATGTCAACTGTCATAGTTAAACCTTGAACACCATGATCGCATCTTGTGTCCTTGCTACTTAGATCAAATACACACCATCAATACTTTTTGATATTAAAAATCAGTCATTTTGACCTCATCTCATGCAATCTTGTAATGTTGACTCTACATGCTCTATCAATCTCTTCAAGATTATCCTCACTTTAAAAATGCTAGACAACTATCACTTTGACCTATTGAATTTAATATGCAGCATTGATATTTATCTATATGATCTGCCACTCATCATTGATCCTTAGAAGAAGAATGATTTTTATCTTTGCTTAGCATTAAACATTATGCACCTATCCTCATCTCACTACTTACTGAGTTCTTAGAGAAAATGTGATCCATCGATCTTTCTCAAACTTTAACATGTAAAAAAATGACTATGGGAACCATTGACATATGCCTAGAAGGCCAACTTTGCACCTCAATAACTTATTTTATTCTTACTCACATGATCTCAAATTTGGACCATATGATCTCCTCATATATGGAAATCAAACCATATGTCAAAATTCTCCTAAAACCTTCACATGTGTGAGATATATCACCATGAAAATGCCTTATCAAAATCTTCTATCATAGATCCAACTATGTCAAAAAATTATTTGAGCTACCAACTTTAAACATACATAACTTTTGTCACACTTTAGTGCATGATCTAAAATTTATAATAAATCAAATATGTAAAAAATTAAACAAAACCATATGAACAACTTATCTTGAAACTTCCACACATGTGAGATATACCTTTATCAATATGATTACTTGACTCTTCTTGCCACATTACAAATTTGGCTAAGTCTGGGAAAATAGTGTCGAAAGGCCTAAGAACCAAAATTTGTACCCACATATCTTTGATTTCACTTAGGTGCATGACCTAAGATTTAGCATATAGTAAATAGGGACTAATTTGATCACAACCATATGACCAAATCCCCCTGACTCATCCACACATGGCAATGACGTAAACAAACTACCTACTTAGATTTTCTACCACTAGACCCAAACTATCTAGATGAAAACTATGGACTACCAAATGAATTTCACTTATGCACATACGATATCAAATTGTAGATAACATCTTAGGTAACTCTTACACATGACATAATCTCTATACTCATCCTTGAACATATTTAATCATGCCAAAACTAAAGAACACCCAAGCCTCCTTTAAGCACACTAGGACAAGCACATTGAATACTTTGTCATTATTACTTAGGCTATCAAATAACTTCACCTACTCACAAGGACACCTCCATGAAATTACCATGATATCACTGATAAATCTCCAACATATTTCATGTGTTTCCCACTAGTGGATCATATAATGTTTTTCTTGGTCGAGTATGGATAGATCATATGAAATCAATACTTTATATTTTACATCAATGCTTAAAATTTGTACATCAATGTCAAGTAGTTTCAATTCAAATATATACAATTTTTTCAAGATAAGGATGAAGTGGCATACATATAAGTGTCACTAACTTAACTATACCATATACCTAAAGTAAATATGCATAAAGTACACAATCATTTTCAAAGTGGTCCATAATCAAGGATTGATCTAGATAGAATTTAATGCATGAATATTACATGTTGTATAAGTGAAATCAAATATGAGCAAAGAATAAGATTTGCATTCAAAAATAAAAATATTGAGAAATCAACATTAACATCATTATTATTAATTATCCATAAAATATTTAGGAAAGGTATATATAGGTGGATGATAAACATGGCCTCGCATCCTCATGAATGTGGGATTATTTTTCGCAATGACCTAAAAAGTTACATAAACAAGCTAAGTAAACATGTGTATGGAAAAACTATTAAATGGAATAAAAACCTACACTAACACACCCATTAATCATAAATTAGGTGGGTAGTATAATTGGGTCTTGGCACAAAGGCCTAATGAGGAAACCAAGTGCATAGAAATTCCATTATAGAGGAGGATGCCAAAGCTTCCAAAAACCCAAAAAGATCTCCCTAATGAAGATACTTGATCTCAGTGAAGGGTTTAGTGAATATATCAATAATTTAATTCATTGTCTAGATGTAGTATAGATCAATGACTTTCTCACGGATGAACTCATGAATGAAATGCATGTGAATATCGATATGATTAGTCCATTAATGGAGGATATGATTCCTAAATATCTGTATTTTGATTTGGTTGTCATAGAAGATGATTGTTGGTCATGAAAACTAGATGCCAAACTCAATGAAAATTCCTTGAAGCTAAATAGCCTTAGTGGCATCATTAACAACTCATTTGTATTTTATATATGTAGAAGAGAAATCAATATCATTACACTTATTTTTTGACCAAATAATTATACCTAAACCAATAAAAAAATATATCTTGAATTATAGTTATAATTATAAATATCATGAGCCCAATCTAAACATGTATAACTAATCAAGTTAACATCAATGCCTACTCCATAGTGAATCTTAAAACTATGAGTACCTTGAATATAGTGGAGACTCCACTTAGCTACTTTCTATTATAACTCATTAGGTTCTTGAATAAATATAGAGACCATGATCATTGCATATGAAATATTAGGTCTAGTGTGTGTAAAATAGATCATACTACTAACAATTTATCAATACAAGATAACATCAACCAAAGGAGATGGACAATCATCGTTAATATTTACACTAGATAGAAAAAGAGCTAGAGCTGGCTTACATGGATGAGATAATTTATACATCTTCATTAGTATCATCATGTCCTCTATTTTCATCATGTCTATTTTCTTCTACTACATTTTCAAAACCTGTTCTAGGAGTTTACTACATTTTTTTTTACTTATCCTAGTGAGAAAAGTCTTTGTCATTTAAATATTTTGTTTTTCTCCTCTATTGTTAAACCTAAGAGTCTCTAGACTCATAGTTCCAACTCTAGAATATTATTTCTCTTAGGTTTGCTTCTTGGAGTTGTTTTTTTTTTAACTTCCTCTTGTATCCCTTCTTTCCAAAATAGGGGCTTGTATAATAAGTTAAGGTTTTGAATCACTTAACTTTTTCCTATGCTTATTTTATAGAAATTAATTCCATTCCCCCTTTTGGTTTCTTAATAAAATGATGCTTATAGAATAAAATCATTAGGCCATGATGCTTAAGAGGCCAAACATTTCTTATTTAAACTTATTGGCCAAGATTGTAAGGAATAATATGGAAATATACAAAATTGGATTTTTTATTCAACATGTTCTAAACCATACCTAAGATGATTTAGTAATCCCCAATGCAGTTTCATACTGATCTTCACATGTAAAATATTTCATTACCCATGCAATTACTATCTACCATAACTCTATAATAATGTTTCTATAAATAAATTTACTTTTCTCTTCTTTATTATAAATTAATTTAGGGATTGAATCCCCTTCCTTGTATAAAATGTTAACTAACTTACCATAGGGAGTTGTAATGTTATCAAAGTCTCCCCCTCATTTTTAATATCATAAATTCAACTAATAATGGTAGGGATTACATAAAATTACATATTATATACTATGAAGTATTATTAATTGATATTTTATGTGAATTATTAAAAAATCACTTCATCAAATCCCTTAAAATTCTAAATAATTTTGAACCACTTGCATATTTATAACTCTAAGAGATAGTTGCATTTTACTCTTGTTTCTAAATAGAGATTGACTTGTATTTATTATTTATCTCCATATTGTCAAAACAAACAATTTAATTTGATAAAGTTATCAATATAGATTACAGAGGAGAAAATTAAATTTCAAGGTTGGTAGAGAATGAAGCAATGGTTGATGGCTGAAATAATGAAGGATTTGGTTGAAATGATTCTAAACAATGATAATTATGATGGTATTAGAATTTCGTCATGTGTTTTGTATTTTATTCAATACACTTCACCATCATTTCATATCATGTGAATTAAATTCAATTTTTGTATTTTTAATCATTTATCATGATTAACCACTATGTCAAGTGATTAATATAATGTCATGGTTTCCCTTTTCAGCATGCCATGTGACTTTGACTATTTATCTTTTCCCTTCATTTTAGGAATTAGTTTGAAAGTGGATTTGTTGTAATTAAGGAAACATATAACTATAAAATAATAAAATAATAGATTACATACCTGAACAATTATTGATTGTCCATTTGTCCATCATGCCTTAATTTCTAATCATTTATTTAGTTAGTCTCAGATTATTTATACACAAGTTTTAGTTACAAATAATTACTAAAAAGAAGCCTCCATTTTTGTTTTCAACTCCAATTTATTTTTATTTTTTAAATTTTGAAATATGTGGGGGAAATAGATTACGATTTATGATTTCCATAACTTTCCTTTTAATCTAAACCCCACTCAATGTGCTTTTTTGATGAAAGAACTATCCTTCACACAAAAAGAGTTTGGATGTGATAATATTTGGTTGGTGAATTCTTACTTGGTGGTTGGTTGTTTGTATAGGATTAATCTATGGCCATTTAAAAATAATGTTATTTAATCTACATCAATGAGTAAAAGAGAAATAGATCCATTATCAAGATGTTTTCTCTTTGATAAGGTCCCAACCATCAAGTGCAAAGTTTTCTATTGAATTCATTGTACCTAGAATCAAAGAACAAGGCCCAATACTAGCTTGTAAATTCCTTTCTAAGATATGATGATCATGTCAATATTTATGCTATTGTTGGATCTAATATATATGATATGATGTTTCCAACCTCATTTCTTATAATTCATTTAGTTTTAGGATCCTATCATGTTATGTTTTTGTTAAATCAATTAATACTTATACTATTGTTCTCAAAGTCTATAATTCAAAATTATTGGCATAGAGTTTTAGACACCTAAAACTGGCTGTTGATAACCTCCAATTAGGGTTTTGGCTAGTTTCCATCTAAAATGTACAATTTGGCCTAAAAATACTAAAAAACACAAAATGATGTGAAAATGATATATTAAAGTGCTAATTTTGGCCAGGGTATCCCTAAATGGGGTAATGCAATTTATGGGCTATCTAACTTTTATCATTTCATTTTGAGTCAAAATGCCAAATTTGCACTTACATGCTCTGGACTGCTCTTTCCTATCAAATATTTTATACAAGACTTGTGCCTTTGTTATTTGTTGTTGGAAACATCCTAAATGGCAATATGCATCCAACGCATCTGATGTGGACTTATAATTAAAATCTAGACAAATTTAGTACCAATAACAAGGCATTCTGGTTAATTTAAGTATTTTGTACATAAAGTGCTTAATCATGTTTAAAAGCTAATTAACACAAATTAAGGCCTAATAAAAAATTCTATGGAAACTTGTTGAATACTATATTTTGAAAATAAATATTGAATATTTGTATCATCAAGTGACCTCATTTCTTGAGAAGACATCCCTAGGCCATAAATGCCACAAATATTAGGATTCATGCCTCCCATGCCTCATCAATGTCTTCCATGATGCCCTCCATGCCTCTTAAATGCCCCTTCTTCCAATGCCATAATGAGGATAATTACAAACTTAATTCAAAAAATTGAATTAATCCTTGAACACACATTTCAATATTGAGATGGATGGTTGAGATTGATTCTGATCAAATCCAAAAATCTATAAATAGGAGGCCTTACAACATCTTTTCCAAGCTTAATTTGTGTAAAATGATAATGCAAGATTGGTTCCATAAGCTTCATGCGACTAGTGTTACCATTCCAAATTGATTCCAAGCCAATCCAAGACAATGGCAAAGGTGCCAATAGGAGATGAAGGTAGCCACACTCCATTGAAGAAGACCTTTTGAAGCACAAGTCGAGCAAGCCACCATTATAAAGGCATTTGGAGCATCCAAGGAAGGTGAAATGAATTCTTGTGTTTTCATTCCTTGATTTTTAGTTGTGCTTATTATTTGATTTTGTTAACTAAGCTCTCTTTAGTGTCTAGGCCTAGAGATGTTATGTTATTAGTGTGTTTATTTCATCTTGTTTTCATTTTAGAACTAACACCATACTAACCATCCTCTCTTGAGTCAAATTCCTAGATCACATAATAGCATGCCCAGTGGGACTAGACGCATCCCAAAAATGAAGAATATCATTTTTCATATTTAAAAACTTCATTTGGATCATTAAAACACTTTAAAATTTATTTTCTAACTTTTTTTGGCATTTTTTGTTGCCACAAGTTTACAGAGTAACTGATGTCGGCAAAAAATACTGACATCAGTTACTTGGCTCAACTGACATCGATTAGCAAAATTGACATCAGTTAGATCTCGATTGGACATTACCAATGTTGGTGGTATATAATTGATGTTAGTCACTGTGTTTTCTTAAAAACACAAACCTGAGAGCTATTTTAAAATGTTTGGTTTGGGGTCATATAGACTCCATTTTGGATGTTTTTTTTAAACCACATGTTTCTCCTAAATTTTTAGAATTTGGCATTAGTTTAGCTTCAAGTTTCATAATTTTTTTACAACATTTGGAAAATCCATTTAAAATGTTTCTAATCTAACATATTTGCTTTTGGGGTGATGCCTTAAGGGTAGACAGGTAGCTAATAGATTTCAAGTTTGATAAATCATGTTTTAGAACATATTATGCCTGCTTTAAAATGAATTAGGAACATTTTTTTGGTGTTTAAAGTAAAGTTTAAGGTGATTTAATAAGTGTTTTTAGCATTAGTTTTCAAATTTACAACTAATACCAAGGGGTCAAATGAACACCACTCAATCTTTCAAATTTGGTGCTTAAAAATGAACTCATCTTTCTAAAAGTTTCTTGTTTGCAATAGTTGTTTAATCAAATATTGTTTGGAAAAAAGAGGGGTGTTGCATGTATGCTCTTCAATTTGTCCCCTATATGGAACCCTTGGAATGAAAAGTGTCATTCCTAATTCAAGTATCCTAGTCTAAGGATTAAAAATAAAGTCATCTAAAACACGCCCTAAAAACTCATCAAAGTTTGGGTGACCTTGAAAATGACCCTAAAGTCTTTCTACTTCCATTCTTTCTTTATTTGTATGTATCTTGGATTGTGAGGGGGACTTCATCACCTCCCACAACTTCTTTAGGTAATCTTTAACCCAGGGTTTCATCTCCCAGCATTGAGTTCATTTGACTCTTTTAGAGTTGCACATGGGATGTAGTGGCACTTTGGACATCACACTACACTGAGCGAACAATAAGATGTAGTGGTTGCAAAAAAGACTAGACCTTTTTGCAATAAGCTAAAGACCCAAAATTTGTGCTTTTCTTTTGTATTATTTGGCATGAAATTCATTATGTAATTGATTCCCCTAGATTGTTCAAAAATTTGTTAGATTTTAGACAAATCCCCACTTGTCACATAAGTATTGTTGGTGCAAGGTGGACCTGAAGGTCCATGTCATAGTATTATCATTTGAGAGAAGGGTGGGTGTAAAACCCATACTATATAATGCACATTTACTTTTGGATGAACACGTAAAATCCTCTTAAATGACATATATTGATGGATTTCAATAGTACCAAGAAAACTTGTCAGTTTAGGATCTAAGGGTGATTAATTAGTTGATTTTATCCTAGATTAAAGTCTTGTTTGAATTCAAAACATTGTGTAAATAAACAATCCAAAACCAAACACATGGTCCTCATTTTTCTTTGAATAAAGAGGCGTTATGCTATCCACATGAGATCATCTATTTGCCTTGTTCAAAGTTCATCAAAAGCTTGAGAGTCATATCATCCACTTTGGCATAGTTATGCTACCCAATTGAGTCTAGAAATTTACCAAAGTTGTTTAAGTCCTTCACTCATAATTTAAATTAAAAATCACACCTTTACAAGTTCATAGGGTTGATGTGTTAAGTGGGTTCACCATTTGCACTAAACTTGAGGGAACTTAGGTTTAATTTCCAATTTGGGTTGAAGGCCATTTAAGACTCATAATAATTATCCTCACTTGATAGACTTAAGACATTTTGTGTTAAACACTTACACTTTAAGTCTATATACCACAATATTTTGAGTCAAGAAAAGTAGTGTTATAATGTCAAAATTATGGAAAAATGTCTTTTCCTTAGAGAGTCTTTCAAACAAACTTTTTTTATCACACCTTTTGGGTAGTATAGAATCATTACGCTGCCCGAATCATTTCAAACTTTTTTTCATGGACCCTCTTACATAGAATTCCAAATTTGTTCCTACATATTCAGACTAATCCAAGTGTACTTTTAATCCTCTGTCTAAAGCATAGTTATATTATTTACCTTTGTCTAGCTTGCTTGTAAAAAATAACCAAGTTTTATACCATTATTTATGAGAAAATAAACTATTGCTAAAGTGCCTTTTGTTTCATACCTTATACCTAGTTGACCAAGTTCATGTCCAAGAATTGAATGCCTAGTGTTTGTTAGAAGTGTTTCAAATCTGTTAGATTAAAACTTTCATCTATTTTCAAAGTCTAGCTTTTGACATCATTTGGCCAAGATTCCTAGCATATGCCTTATTTGAGCCTATATTTTGACGCCACATTTGGCCAAAAGACCTAACAACTTTTAATTTCCTAGATTAGACTAATTTGAAACACTTCAACCTTATAGTTTGGCATTTCAATTTTTTGGTCTATTTACTTGCTCATCTTTGTGTGAGCATTGAGACATTAGATATTTTATGCTATCTTATTTTCCTCAAAAATATTTTCATAAACCTTTTGATCCTTTTGAAAAATCTAGACCAAGTTGAAGGCATGCCATGTGACTTTGACTATTTTTTTTCCCTTAATTTTAGGATTTAGTTTGAAAGTGGATTTGTTGTAATTAAGGAAACATATAACTATAAAATAATAAAATAATAGATTACATACCTGAACTCTTATTAATTTTCCATTTGTCCATCATGCCTTAATTTCTAATCATTTATTTAGTTAGTCTTAGATTATTTATACACGAGTAAGTTTTAGTTACAAATAATTACTAAAAAGAAGCCTCTATTTTTTGTTTTCAACTCCAATTTATTTTTATTTTTAAAATTTTGAAATATATAGGGGAAATAGATTACCATTTATGATTTCCATAACTTTCCTTTTAATCGAATCCCCACTCAATGTCCTTGTTTGATGAAGAAAATATCCTTCACATAAAAAGAGTTTGGATGTGATAATATTTGGTTGGTGAATTCTTACTTGGTGGTTGGTTGTTTGTATAGGTTTAATATATGGCCATTCAAAAATAATGTTATTTAATCTCTATCAATGAGTAAAAGAGAAATAAATTCATTATCAAGATGTTTTCTCTTTGATAAGGTCCCAACCATCGAGTGCAAAGTTTTCTATTGAATTCCTTGTACCTAGAATCAAACAACAAGGCCCAATCCTAGCTTGTAAATTAATTTATAAGATATGATGATCATGTCATTATTTATGCTATTGTTGGATCAAATCTAAATGATACGATGCTTCCAACC
This sequence comes from Torreya grandis, assembly GCA_037957365.1. Lineage (NCBI taxonomy): Eukaryota > Viridiplantae > Streptophyta > Pinopsida > Cupressales > Taxaceae > Torreya > Torreya grandis. Next base: position 962,042 of record JARHVA010002447.1, read on the forward strand.
TCATTTCTTATAATTCATTTAGTTTTAGGATCCTATCATGTTATGTTTTTGTCAAATCAATTCATACTTATACTATTGTTCTCAAAGTCTATAATTCAAACTTAATGAGAAGTATGGAATTTTTTCATAGAGTTGTAGACACCTAAAATTGGTTACTGATAACCTCCAATCAAGATTTTGGCTAGTTTCCATCTAAAATGCACAATTTGGCCTAAAAATACTAAAAAACACAAAATGATGTGAAAATGATATATTAAAGTGCTGATTTTGGCCAGGGTATCCCTAAATGGGGTAATGCAATTTATGGGCTATCTAAATTTTATCATTTCATTTCAAGTCAAAATGCTAAATTTGCACTTACCTACTCTGGACTGCTCTTTCCTATCAAATATTTTACACAAGACTTGTGCCTTTGTTATTTGTTGCTGGAAACATCCTAAATGGGAATATACATCCAACACATTTGATGTGGACTCATAATTCAAATACAGACAAATTTATGACCAATAACAAGGCATTCTGATCAAGTTGAGTATTTTGTGCATAAAGTGCTTAATCATGTTTAAGATCTAGTTAACCCAAATTAAAGCCTAATAAAAAATTCCATGGAAACTTGTTGAATGCTTTGTTTTGAAAATAAATATTGAAAATATGTATCATCAAGTGACCTCATTTCTTGAGAAGACATCCCTTGGCCATAAATGCCACAAATATCAGGATTCATGTCTCCCATGCCTCATCAATGTCTTCCACGATGCCCTCCATGCATCTTAAATGCCCTTTCTTCCAATGCCATGATGAGGATAATTACAAACTTAATTCCAAAAATTGAATTAATCATCAACCACACATCTCAATCTTGATATGGATGATTGAGGTTGATCTTCATCAAATCCAAAAATCTATAAATAGGATGCCTCACAACATCATTTCCAAGCTTAATTTGTGCAAAATTATAATGCAATATTGGTTCCAAAATCTTCATGCAACTAGTGTTACCATTCCAAATTGATTCCAAGCCAAGCCAAGACAAAGGCAAAGGTGCCAAGAGGAGATGAAGGTAGCCACACTCCATTGAAGAAGACCTTTTGAAGCAAAAGTTGAGTAAGCCGCCATTATAAAGGCATTTGGAGCATCCAAGGAAGGTGCAATGAATTCTTGTGTTTTCATTCCTTGATTTTTAGTTGTGCTTATTATTTTCTTTTGTTAGCTAAGCTCTCCCTAGTGTTTAGTCCCAGAGATGTTATGTTATTAGTGTGTTTATTTCATCTTGTTTTCATTTTGGAACTAACACCATACTAACCATCCTCTCTTGAGTCAAATTCCTAGATCACAAGAGTGACTCATATGGAGTGAACCTATTGGTTGATTTATAGGTTATATCATAAGCCCATACTTCATTTGGTTGTTTTGTTACACAATATTTCATACAGATGGATAGTATTTTAGTCATAATATTTTTCATCTCTCTATTGATGACTTCCACTTGACTGCTTGCTTGATGATGGTAGGGAGAAGCATTTATATATATAATCTATTACTATTCAGTGAATGCCTTTATCATAATACATGTGAACTATAGACCTTGATATAAAATAATAGATCTAGGTGTTCAAAATCCTTGAAAAATCATGTCATACAATAAATCAACAACCTTATTATCTCAAATAAATTACAAGGCTTGTGCCTTGGTGCATTTTGTTACATTATCCATGCACACAAAATCTATTATTTTCCTTATGATGTTGGATCAATTAGGTCAGTGAAGTCCAACCTACATTTCTCAAAAGTTTATATAACCACTTAAGAATGGAAAGGCATTTCATTGGAAAGGGTAGATTGGCCCATCCTTTGGCCTTGATCACATTGTCTCACATAGTTATTCATGTCCTTGTGTAATGAGGGCCATTAATACCCAATACATAAGACTTTGTGGATGGTCCTTTCGGATGACTAATTTACGCATATTGGTTAATGTTAAAAATATTTTAGTATGTCACATGTATCATAATTTCATACACATCTATGCAACACAAATTTAGGTCCACATTTAAATAGAATCCCTTTAAGCCATTTAAACATTAAACTTTCCTTAACAAGATGTTTCTTTTGTTTTTTTATCAAAGTAGATGGAAATTTCCTTGTGGGAAAATATATTTACATATCTATAAACCATGTGATTTTGTTTAAATCACAAACAAAGTCTCATCTATAAAATTATCTCAAACTAATTCATCCCCTCCTAAAATAGTTAGCCTTGACAAGATATATGAAACCATATTAGCCTTCTTAGGATTGCCAACTACCATTACATTAAAATATTATAAGTGTAAGAACCATCTAAAAATTATTGCACTAATTAAAAATTTATTCATTAGATATATAATGGTTTAATGGTTTATATACACTATCAATTCATAACTAGTAATATAATGATATAGTTTGTTGATGGTGTAAGAAATAATAAGGAACTCTTTTTGAGTAGTTGTGTAGTTTCTCTCAGTTGGTGTCATATTATTGATGATGTAAAATGTAACATATATTCCACCTTATTCTTATTTTTAACCAAGAAAAACTCCTATTGCTTCACTAGAATCATCAATTTGGATGTAAAAAATAAATTTCCTAGTTTGGTCCTCTTAATACAGGGGTAGAAGCAAGTTTTTAATTTATTGTTAATAGGACTGTTAGCCTTTATCTATCCATCACAACTCATAATATTTATTAAGTAAATAAAACATTGGTGTTTTAATCTTGTTAAAGTACTCAATAAATCTCATATATTTAGAAATCAATAATCTTGCTAATCTTCATGTCCTAAGAAGCTTCTTACATGAATTTGATTTTTGGGTGGAGGAATTTATGTAATTACCTCAATATTTTAAGGATCTACTTTGATTCATTTATAGGATATATGATGTCCTATGAAAATACCTTGTCCTACCATTTTTAGAAAATTTTCATGATTTAGAGACAATATATGTTTATCACACCTAATGAGTATTTTTTGTAGGTTTTGTAAAGCCTCTTTAAAAGAACTTCAAAGTATTGAGAAATCATCCATATACACTTCCAAATAATCATTTGTTAGTTTGGAAAAGATGACCAACATTGAACATTGAAAATTAATGATGCATCATACAATATAAAAAAGGTAAGAATTTGTATGAAAATGTACCCGAAGGAAAATTAAAGGTAATTTTTGTCTTGGTCTATTGGTGCTACCTATATTTGGTTGTATCTGTTGAAACCATCTAAGAAAGGAAAATATTTATTTCAGCCAAATTATCTAAAACTTTATCAAAGAATGGCAAGGTCAAATAATATCTCCATGTTGTTTTGTTAAGCTCTCTATAATCTACAAAAATTCTAAAATTTCCATTCTTTTTGGACACTATAACTATTAGAAAAACCTAATGACTATCTAGCATGGGATATAAATAATACCTATAATAATTTCTCAATCTTAATTTTGATAATATCTCTGAGTAGAGGATTTATTCTTAATTGAGGTTATCTCATAGGTCTAAAATTTTTGTGTAAACATGATGTGTGTAAATGCTTTTATGAATCCATCTCATATCACTATAGTCCCATACATAAGATCTTGAATATGAGTGTAAAACTGTGAAAAGTTTGGACCCTTATTCATCTATTAATCAACTATTGATGTTCAATATTTTTTTTAGGTGGATTGTAATTTGATTTATTCTAGGATATACTAAGATGATTGTTAATAATTCATTCATCAATGAGTTTAGTGGACAAGAATGTGGATGAAACATGTGGAAAGTTACTTTGTATTTGAAAAAAAATCATTAGTGGGTATGATATTTTGCCAAGGGGAAGTGAAAATATGTTAAATACTATTTCTAACTATCATATACCGAGTTGACAATGACTCATTGAAAATTCATTTGTTTATTATTTCCTTACTCATATTATTCTTATGATTAATTCATGTGTTTTTAAATTGTGATATCCGCTAAGGAATAAATGATTTCTTCCTTTCTAGTTTCATTAGGTTCTCCCATCCACAAATTATTATAAGAGTCAGATGAAGGATTTATAGGAGGGTATATAGATATATTCTTAGCATTAAACCCATTTGATATTGTCATGTTCCCTGATTTTCAATCTATGAAGTGTTTTTTCCAAATTTAAAAACGTGTAAAATTTGAGTTTCTCAAATTATTTTGCTTTAAAATAGTCAAAATCCAGTCGAGTTGATCAAAACAAATTTGTCAATATATTACATGTTTAAAATAAAAGTGTTCCTTTTGAAAATTTCTCTAAGGGTTGTCAAAAGTTTGTAAAAAATTAGATTTTTCTAAGTCATTTTCCCTTTGTTGGCTCCAGGAACAAGAGAGGAACTACATCACGAATACAATTTTTCACATAAAATTTATTAATGTATTATTTTAGAATTAATATTTATAAATAAGGTGAAAGACTATAAATCTTTCATGAGTGTTTATGGGATGCAACTAACTTTTCCATGAACCAACTCACCTACTAACAAAATTATTTAATTTAGATTAATAAAAACTAAAACATAAAGAAAATATTAACAAAAAATAATTAAATAGGCTTGGATCAACTGACCCAAAAAATCCATTTATCCAACATGGGGTATAGAAGATGATTCAAAACTATGACTATGAAGTAATCAAAAGTTTCTATCACACCTACAACTAGCATGTTGTACATCTAAGTATCAACCAAAACTAAAGCTACTCCATACAAAATCCTACCCCATGAAATGTGGCATAAAGGATAATGAACATGATCAAGGATTGATTATCCCCTATGATCATCATACCATATTGTATTAGAACATGGCTAATGATTATTTAACCAAATCGATCCACATGTGGTCTCACATAGAAACCTATCCAAGTGACTATTTAGTATTATGTGTGATACATCTCCCTAATGTCCAATAAATGTTAATGAATTTTATTTAACACTAAATTTTAAAAGAACACCCACCAACTTGTATAATCATTATTGATTAATCGAATGCCATACAATATCTTCTCCATATCAGGTAAGGGGTGAGAAGCCCTTATATCAAAAAACTAAATTTAAATATTATGTTTTTTCCTCATCATGAATATCAATGAAGTGAAGAAAACCAAAAATGAAACTAAAATAATCATACTTAAATAAAAATTTCCATTTAAACATTTGACCCAAACTCTGAGTGAATAACTAACTAGAGAAAGGGAATAGTCCTGCATCCTCTAATGGATCCTCCAATCTCTAGATTGACACTTACACTTTATCAATCACAAGGATCCTAATGGAACTATAAAGGATGATAAATTCTCTAATAGTATAAGTGTGTCATGAAATTTTGAAACTTTTCATTTTGAAAGTGTCGATTTCCACTAAAAATGCACATATATACATCATTTTCAATACATGTATTTCACAAAACATAAAAATAGGTTTGAAATCATATCATTGACCATTTATATGTGTCTATATTATCTAAAAATATATAAATTGACTTGTCACATGACAACCTTTGAATAAAATATTGGTTTGTCAAAAAAATTGTCATAAGGCAGGCTATACATTGACAAATGTAATAAAGTTTGTGACCAAAAGAAAATTTGAGAAAATATATAATTTTAAGTTCAAAAATCTTGACCTCTCTAATTTATCAAGTTAATAAAAAAATAAGTCTATCCACCTCACCATCAATCAATTTGACAATCCTAATAGAGGATATTTTATTTAACCCTAATTTTTCTAATTTGAAAAATAAAAAAATGTATATGCATGTGGAGTATTTTTACTTAGATGTACATGAATGTAATATATTACACCTTTCTCCTTTTGTTGGGTCAATAAAAAAAATAAAATTTGGAAAATTAGATTTATAAAAAATAAATCATGATATTCTTTCACTTTTATGTCATATTTGACTGCAACATGTTATAAAAGATGTATTACTACACTATCAAATGGATGTAGATGATTAGATATAATTAAATGTATACCAGTTTCATTTAATTTCCTTGTAAGGTGAATTTCTTAATCTTTGAGGTTGTGAAATAGTATAATTTTGATTCAAATTTCATACATTTTCTCAAAAGATGATTTTTTATGTCCAAAAATTGCATTGGATTTTAGCTGGAGGCTTAGAATTTTTTACTATGCCATATAAAACTATACATGGATGATTCAAGAAGGTTTATAAGAGTTTTAATCTTTCTAAGACCAAATGGAATATACACAAATAATATTTTAAACATATGGGATGCCATGAATCCATAGATCTACATTTGATTCTTCTCAAGTCTTACATAGGCCGTATAAATTGGTTTCTCTTTTAAAATGTGGTGAAAATGAAATTTTTGGCATGCAGAGTAGAAAAAATATAAAAATGGGATGTTACAGTAGAAAAAATAAGTGAAATTTGTATAAATATATTTTCAATCATAGATGACGTCATACAAAATAGGTTTTGGGATGTACAGGAAAAAAAATAGAATCTAAAAACTTTAAAAACATACCATTGGCCACAACATAGTCCCAAAAATATTACTCCCAAAAATATTTCCACATCTTTGATCCTCCATTACTAGGATAAACCAAGTTCTAATAATTTATTTACTCCTCTTAAAATATTCAAGATTTTATACCACTATTGGTTCCATGAACATGAGAGGAATTACATCATGAATAAATTTTTTCACATAATTTTATAATGTGTTATTTTGGAATTAATATCTACAAAGAAGGTGAAAGTTTATAAAGATTTCACAGGTGGTTATGGGATATAGCTGACTTTACCCTAAACCAAATCACTTACTAACAATTTTATTTAATTTATTTTACTAACTAAAACATTAAGAAAATACTAAAAAAACATAAGTAAATAAGCTTGGATTAATCGACCCAACCCCATTTGTGGGTTTGGGACTCTCTCTAGTAGAACTTGAAATTCCATTATATGTTTAACATCTTATCAAACCCTGAGGTATGTTCAAACATTCCATGAAACCTGTAACCTATTTGATCATAATATAGAACTCATAATATTGTTTTGAATCTTCCCAGACCCCATACACTATTCAAACATCTTCCAAATTTTGCCATTAAACAGATAGTTTCTTCACACATGTAGAAATTATATAATTTTTTAAAATTGAGTTATAATGCATTTTATCCTCATCTTTACCCCCTCTACTTATAATTTACTTGCAACATTTCTCTATTTACTTATAACTTGTTTATTTTAATGGTCATACCATAATTTTTAAGATTATTATTCGTAGAGAATTAGGGTTCACTTTCAACCTACACATCTGAATTCTTATCATTTATTTCACTTAATTATGTTTTCAACAATCATTGCAAACCTATAAAAAAAATTTTGATCCCTCATCAAGTTACAATTTTTTTACTCAATATTTCTCATCAGGGTCTTGATCTCATTTTATTATTTAGTGGATTTCATAGTGGGGTAAATTTAACTTTAGATTCTATGGCTTGTTTCAACCTTGCACAAATTTTGATACTTGCCTGAACATACATCAGAACCCATAAATATGTCAAACAATCATCAAAATATTTACCATTAATTTAAATTCAAGTAGAATATGATACATGATTGAACATATAATGAAATCATCTACTTGTTTAGACATTCAACATAATCTACTACTTGATTGAACACACATCATAACTTGAAATCCTATTTGAAAACCACTTAGATTCCACTCCTTTTCTAAGAACATTATAATTTATTATTTTTCTCAATCATGATCTCAACCCTAACTCTTCATCAAATTAACTCAAAATCTTTGTTCTTAACATAAGTAGAATATTTTTATTACATGTCAACATAATTCAGCCCAAATAAAAGCACTCCTAAAAGGAATACTCTGATAAAAGATGATATAGATATGAAGTATCAATTCAATGTATTTGTTCCTTATTTAATTATTAATTCCAAAATTTATAGGGTGATAGACAAAGACTTGGGTCACATTGACATGGATGAATTTTGATAGAAAATCAATGCATTATAAAATATATATTGGGGATAGAGCATTCATGATAGTGACATATCTCAAGTAACAACATTTTTGGACTTAGTGAAATATCCATAATTTATATTAACTATGGCCCAACACTATGAAAAAGGAAAGAGAAAAGTGAAGAGTTCAAATGGTAATTTTATATTTTACCTATAGCCAAAATATATTGATCACATGATCAGGTTTACTAATCATGAAACATATGTAGATCTTTCTCTAAATTATGTTAAATGGTTCCAGGAGAATAATACCAACTCTTATTCCAAGTGGGTCAAAAATGAATGGTTGATAAAACTAAAAAGTTTAGTAATGATATTTCCTAAGACCAATACAAATTTTGAGTTTAAAGATGAAGGTAGTGACATCATCACACTTCTAAATGGAATTGTTGATAACCCAACTACTAAGGATTTTCAAACATGTATGTACATATACATTTGAATAATTCACGAGAATAATTAGTATATCAATTTGGGTCATTTCATCAATAAATCCATTCATAAATAATTGATTTAAGTTAGTATAATATCTAATTATATATTACTTCATATCTAGTGTACATAATTGTTAGTAGAAGGGTCTATACTAGATTAAATATAGTTGGAAACATGGCCTCATATAACATCTATGAATTATACCCTCAACTCACTTTGAAAGAAAGCTCGTGTTATTTCCATAGATTTAATGATGATTTTTTTCATTATGTGATTCATATGTTCAAACCTAAGCCATATAACATCAAAATTTTAGTTATAACATTAGCTAAAATTTGTAGGTGAGGAGCTTAGTTATTATAATTTTAGAATTTAACATATCTAAAAATCTATGGATTGAAACATACCCATATATGATTATAATGTTTTAAAAATAAGTGAGATTTTATGGAATTGGTTAGTAAGTTTATTGAAACACACAAGTTTCTATCAAGTAAACATTATATGATTGTATTTATGAGCTATTGATCAAAAATACTATAAATAACAAGTTTAACCCAAAAGCATAATAACATCACAAGTAGGGAATATGGAAGAAAATCAAAATTATAAGAAAACTCTTACCTTGACATTTCTCCTCCTAGATTCTCTCCAAGATCTTGAAATTGATTTCAATGATTCTTCACTTTGTTGTTGCATTGTTATGTTGCAAGTTGTCATTAATATCAACAAGGGTTTTTTAGGTGAGATTTGCCTCTGATGTTATATATTTTAGGTCAAGTTTCATCTCACAATAAGGTTTCTATATTTGATTTCAAGTGTTGGCTCACAAGAAGGTGGGTTATTGAAATAATTTATTATAATTATGTGGAGCTATGTGTAGTAGTAGTTGTGCATGAATATGGGTTATAAGGACATGATGAGGCATCATGATCAATTTTAGATGCTTGTGATTTAAAAAAATGGATAAAAATAAGGTATATATATATTTTAGGTCAAGTGTTGGCTCACAAGAAGGTGGCTTATTGAAATAAGTGATTACAGGTATGTGGAGCTAGTGTGGTAGTAATTGAGCATGATTATGGGTTGTAAGGACATGATGAGGCATCATGATCAGGTTTGAACACTTGTGAGATTATATGATCATTTTATGAGGTCATATTACATGTTTATGAACTATTGAGATAAGTACAAGAGTATTTCAAGGTGTGTTTAAGGTCTAAGCATGATTGGTAGTTCTAGGTCTAGTGTGCAAAGAGACCTAGTGTAGCCTAATGAGGGGTCAAAGTCAATTTCTAAGATAATATAGATCATTTGAATTTTTATAGAGGTGTAGTAGGTTGTTTCAATATTGCTCATGAATATTCAGGTCTTGAGTTGAAGGAAAAAGCAAGAAAATGAGTTTGAAGGTCTCCTATGTATGTCGATTGAAGAGTTACAGACCTGAGAAGGAAATTTTGATGCTCATTGACACATGTAAAATTTTAATGGTGTCATGAGTCTTTTAGGATATATGGGTAATTTTAATACCTAATATATCCAAGAATTATTTTGTAATTTGAGGGGCAATACTGTATGAACAATTGTTAACACAAGAACATGTGTTAAACCCTCTTAATGACCTGATAAGGAAAATAGTGTTGGAAATGGATCAAAATGGATTGGTAAGGATATTTTTATTATTGGAGGTGGAATATTAATCCAGAAATAATATCTATGTGGTATTGGTATATTAGGATAGTAAGTGAAACCTACAGGAAAATACTTATTTTTGAAAAAGTTAGTATAAAAGACAAAAAGTGCATGAGACCAAGTATGAAAATGGGTGTATGGAGAAGATAGAAACTCATGATTTATTTTCATGTTGTTATTTTAAAAATTTATATCCTATGTTTCAACTATTTTTGATACTCATGTTGACCTATCGCTAAATTGGGCTAATAGTGAAGATAGTGAGAAAATCTAGTTAAAGTGATAATGTTTTTAGGGATGAGTTACAATAGATTAGGAATGGGTCCAATTAATTTAGGTAAATTTTAAATAACTATAAATAATTTAAATATTTATTATATGCTTTTTATTTCATTTAAAATGGTGAAAAAATTATTCACAAGTTGTCATGTCAATTTCAGTTGTGACAGTGAAACCCAAGATAGTGAGATTGGTATGAAAGACCAATATTTCACTTTGATCCTATGATATAGATATTTTAGGTAGATATAATGATATAATAGAATAATTTTCATGATATTAAATATATTTTTTGTGTACCTATAGGTTCTCTAAGTCATGTTCACCATGACTAATTCTTAAGATAGATTGACATTTCTAGGTATAAAATATGAAATGAAGAGTTTGAGACTCTATGATAGAATTTGATGTATAAAATGATCATCATGTTGTTTTTTATGACCTTTTTTACCTATAAATTATTTATTTAATTTTTTTAATCTCTTTAATGAGTTGTAATGTGAAATACAAAATGGCTTATCTAGCTATGTAAGGATTGTGAGTAAGAAGCTCAAGAAATTAGTCTATTAGACCAATGGTTGAAACCAGAACCATTGATATATTTATTGGATGATGATATATAGGTCATATATCAAATATTAATTTTATTAAAAAAAATTAAGTATCATACAAGAGATAAATATAATACTTGTCATGACTGTGTTGACAGGGTTATTGGTAGTTCTGTGTAGCCATCTTACAGAGATGTGTTTGGAGTGTTTTGCTTAGATTTGAAGAATAAATTATTATTTAATATGTTTTTAAGTTATTAAAGTTTAATATTATTTTACTTTTATTCATTATAAGTCCATATTCAAGAGTGGAGATTCATTTATTTATGACCAACTTCTATAACAGCCAGACAGTTTTGAGTGAGCATATTAAATTTATTGTTTTAAGGTATTATGCACTATTTGGTGATGTCCAATAGACTTGGTGATGAACACAAGGTAATGGAGGATATATTAATTTAATTTTTTGAAGATTTTTTTTGGAAAATTTTACTGTATGCTTCAGTTATGTGAGACAAAGTTTTTGGCTATTTGTAGACCTAATGGCAAGTAGGCCTAATGGCATGGTTCAAGGAGTGATTTGAAATATTAGGTGGTATGGAGATATGTGTATGTTATAAAGGGTTTTTTGGAGGTATATGTGAATTTTTTTCATGCATTTGTGGATAATCATGATGTTCCAAGATGATCTAAGTGTAATGTGTGGTTAAGATAAACCTAATGCATTAGGTCTCTAAGTAGGCCTAATAAGAGATTAAGGTCTAAATGAGATTGGCTAACATATGTTGTGAGTATTTAAATTATTAAATATATTTATTGAAATATTACAAGGTTTATTCAAGTTTTTAAAGGTTCTTGGCCAACTAAAATGGGTAAGAGCAAGAGTTAAGTATAAATACAAGGCATAATATGCCTATTTGAACTAGTGAAAGAAGATGAGAATATAAATGAGAAAAGGATCATATTGAGGAGAATAAAAAGGAATTGAATAAATTTACATAGAATTATAGGATCATACATGAAAATATAATAGGATGTATGATTATGATTGTCAAGGTCAGTTGCCCTAATGAGCCTAGTAAGAGGCATATTGAACGAGTGAGCCTAGAAGGATATTTGCAAGGGGTAAAAGGTTGAGAAGCGCTGAATGAGTTGTTTTTATGTTGAGATAGCATAATATAATCATTAGATATATTTTAATTGTGTATTATAGTGGATAAAGTAGATAGAGAGCTGAAGAAAAGGTCACCATCTGTTGATATAATAACAAGGTGTATTGAGGTGATGAAGCTTGTCTTGGCTAGGTTGGAGCTTAGTCAAGAAGGAGTGGGATATGAATTGAAGGTTGGAGATTGAATAAGTGTACTTAAATTTTTTTTTTGTTCCAAGTTAATTAGGGTGTTATATTCTCCTTTCAAGTTGGAGATTGCTAAAGGACTAGTTAGGTTGGTGTTTGACTAGTGAGGGGTTAATGCCTCAATAAAAGTTTGATTCATTGCTCATAGGACTATATTCTAGGTTTTGAATCAGTAATTTTTATCCCAAAAGAGGTTTTCATACATATCTCTAATGTTCATGTGTTGATATCTAACTTCATGCTTAAATGATTACTTCTCTATGCATTTCTTGTTTACTATATTGGTTTGAAAGGTTAATGAATGGTATATGGAATAGAAATAAAAGTTTATACATTGATTCACCCCTCCTCTAAGTGGTTATGCTTCCAAAAATTGGTATCATAATAGGTATTTTGATGAATGTTTGACACCTTGAAGTTGATCCTAGAAGCATGAAATGTCTAGGCTTCACTAATACAAAAAGAGCAATATATGATTAAAAACTACTAAAAACTACATATAAATGACCAAACATGATCATGTGATCATTAGTAGTTTATTGCTAGTTATTTATAATGTGACCAAATTGACAAATAAACCATTTTTTTCATTTATTAGTTGTTTCGATTAATCTATTTGGTAGTATATTTAGTCATTGATTTAGTCACTGATTGTTGTAATCTGGTCACTTGGTATATTTAGTCATTATTTTAGTCATTGATTATTGTTAACTGGTCACTTATTTTTGTCCATTGGTAGTTTATCTAGTAATTAATTTTAATCATCATTTTGATTAATATGGTAGTATATTTATTCATGTTTATTCATGCTAATTTCATTCATCATCATTGTGTACTCCTCATCACATTTGTTATGATTATTTCGACTCGAATAAAATCAATATCACAAGAGGTAGCCTCAATCCTTTAAGGCATGTTCTCACACAAAAAATCCTAGAAAGCTCTTTCACATGTTCAATCATTAATCATCCTGAATTTTATTAAATATTAGGTGTGGGCTTTGAAATATACTAGATTTTTTTATTTAATTTTTAATGTTAATCCTTGGTGGTCATAATTCACTTTGGTCTGGGTCCCTTTTCAGCCATGCTACAATTTGGTGAAGCTCTAACAGTCATGGGAGGAGAAAGAGTCAGAACTAAGATTTTATCATGTGATGAAACCAAAGTAGATGTTATGCTCTAGAGTATATGTTATGAAGGTGGAATTTCTCATTTACTTAAATGTATGAATGGATATGATGATAACATCTCTATTCAGTTTGATTTGAGATGGAATAGTGACCATAAAATTTACTCTGGAGGTATAGATTTTTTTGTTAGTGAGAAGTCAATTGATAAGGCCATGGATTTATGCTATGAGGGTAGAAGATTGAAAATACTCACCAAAGTTTAAGACTCGAAAGGGTTGAAAAATTCTTAATTGAAGGAGAAGCATCGGTGAAATTATAGGGAGACTTTGATAGAGAGAGCTTGTTTAACCCTTGGGATAAGGCATGCTTCACCATCATGAAATACTTTACCCTTGAAGGTTTTTTAAGTGATTTTATCATTACCATTTTGATATTTTGAATCACTTTCATCACAATATATTGGATAACTTCCCCTTCTTCCACCTATCATCCTTGGAGACATCTGTTAAGTCTATCAAAAATTCCTTGAAAAAAAAACTAGCTACCTCTACCAGTCTACTTCACCAAGGTCTTATCTTTAGGATTTATCACTTTCACCTTGAATTGTGTCCCTCTAAGCCTTTAATATCATAATTTTTAGATAGTTCCCATGATATTGACCCTAGTGATCACATTCCCCTGAGTGTCTGATTTGGTTTCATGGGTCCCCGTGGTTCCCTACCCTTTTCTAAGAACCTTGTTCCCCCCTCTTCAAACCTATCTACTAAGTTTGAAAGATTTTCCATTCTTAGGTTGGGCTTTGGTTGTCCCTCCCTGATAGTTGTGACTTTTATATCCCCTGATACTTCTGACTCTCTGGTTGTCAAAGGGCTATGGGAGCTAAAAATAATCCTTCCTTTTTTGGAAGTAAAAAGAGGAAATTAATTATTTGGATAAATTATGAGAAGATCAATTATGGAAAGTGTAAGAACAATAAAGTGGTGGGGGTGGAGCCTCAAAATTTGGCCAATGAAAAAGAGCACCTAGAGGCCCAAGTGCAAGGTGAGGAGGTTGTGGAGGAAGGGTTTAGTTTTAAATTTTAGAGCTGTACAAAAAGAAAGTAAATGAATATTAGGAGATCCAATATATTGGTAGGGGAAAAAAATTCATTGGTAAAGACTATGGATGATCCCTCTACCTTGGATCTAGGGGAGGAAGTAGGTAAATTAAAAGATAAAACCAATCATAATTAGTAATTGGAGAAAGAGGAACCAGGTATTTTGAGGAGCTAAAAGACTCCACTTATGATTATGACAAGGAGGATTTCATGGATACCAATGAAGAGGAGAGCTATATTGAAAGGGAGTTGAATGAAGTGAAGAAGGTTTTTTCACTCCCTTCAGAATAAAATGAAGGTGCTAACCATTATTTTCTTGAAAGTTGTCCACTATGTGGATTCTTCCTTAATGATTCTGCAAGACCTCCTAGAAGAAAATAAAGATATAAAAGGAAAAATTTCTAGCATGGAGGACCTTCTCAATTTCATCAAAGAATATTGGAAAGATTTGATAAAAAACTAGTGTTTTTGTTATGGTTAATCCCTAGTCTATTTGTTATTTCCTATTTTGCTTTTATTTGTCTACTATTTTTTAGTTTTTAGTGGCCTTTGGCCTATTTTTTTCCCCTTGGGATTTTTTTACTTGGTCTCTACACCCTCTTTGTAGACTTATAATATCAAAAACATATAATATATGTAATTATAAATGCTCACTTCTTGAAAGAAGAATTTAGAAAACCTTCAATATGTATTACAAATGATGATTACAAACACCCATTACACTATTTTACTTATTAAATTTTGTAGTTGGGGGTATCTTTTCAGCTTCTATTGGACATATAAGTAGTAGTAGTATAAATATTTTAAATATATATATATATATATATATATGTATATATATATATATGTATATATATATATATATATATATATATGTATATATATATATATATATATATGTATATATATATGTGTGTGTGTGTGTGTATATATATGTATATATATATATATATGTGTGTATATATACATATATATATGTATGTATACATATATATATATATATATGTATATATATATATATATATATGTATATATATATATGTATGTATATATATATATGTATGTATATGTATATATATATATATATGTATATATATATATATATGTATATGTATATATATATATATATGTATATATATATATATATATATATATGTATATATGTATATATATGTGTGTGTGTGTGTGTGTGTGTGTGTGTGTGCATATATATATATGTATATATATATATATATATATATATATGTATATATGTATATATGTATATATGTATATATGTATATATGTATATATATATATATGTATATATATATATGTATGTATATATATATATGTATATATATATATATATATGTATATATGTGTGTATATATATATATATATATATATATATCTAAAAAATGTGAAGAGATGTCAAATTTTAGACTCCTATTTTATATTTGTCACACACCATACTGATTAAGACTCCATTAACTTCTTCATTAATTTATAGCTGACAAGAGTATGAAAAAATTTAAGTCATAATATTAAGTATAAGAAAGGTAATTCCAATTAGGTTGCAAATTGCTTAAGTCACCTCCAATTAAGTAATAAGAAAACCTTAATATAAGGCACAAGAAAATTAGTTCCAATTATGTTGAAAACTAATTATGTCACCTCTAATTATAGCACTAATAATAGTCCTAGATTCATGTGGCCATGAGACTTTTAAATGACCCATGTTGTATGGCAGTGATCCTTAATTTTATTCACAAACCACATAAAATGCATAAATATTATTTAGATAAATATGTAGAGCATGACTATGATGAATCCATGAATATTTCTCATGAATCAACATTTACAACATTAGCGGATATAGCTTACTCTAATTTGAAACTCAAGATGAATTAATAAATGTTTGGGTATTAGATACAGGTGCCATGAAACATATGACATAATGATGAGACTTCAAAACATATGACATAAAAAATAGAAAAACATAATCAATCATTCATTTTCACATAATGAAAAAACTATTAAGAAGTAAAAATACTAAAATTTTATTGAGAAAAGGTGTTCTTACAATAGATACAAGACAAAAACATGTGTCTTTGCTTTGGAAAATGTGTTAATACAAAGTGTGTTTCTCAGTGTTATGACTAAGAAAACTAAGTTATAATGCTTTTTTTTGCTTACACAGCTCCAAAATAGACAAAAAAAACTAAGAATATCCTTGAACATGAACACATTCAAACTATTGCATAAAGTAGTGGGCCAAGCTATCTAATAGCTAGTACATGATAGACATCAACTATGTCATTTTTTTCAAATATTTTAGTGGCCACCATGTGAAATTCCCTTCTTTCTCTTTTAGATAGACAGTTTCATCTATTTTTTATTCATAAGTAAGGGGTATGTTACTTTTGACCTTTAAAATATTTACATTTGTATCTCTTATTCCTTTCAATTTGACTTCATGTACAATAAATAGTGAGTTAATCTGTCTAATGCCCACAACAAAACCATCAAATGGATCCAACACCTGGACTTTGTTCCCTTTTTGGAGTTTATCGATAAATGTCTACAAAAACAAAAAAAATACATATTATATTAAGATATAAAACATTTTAAGCATGAAGAATGACAAAAAATTGAGACAGATAACTGACAACTATTATATTACCTCAACTAATTCAACACAACTATGACTATTATCCTACACATTCTTGTCTAGTTCATCACGATCACTATCAATATCAGTAGCTCTATTGACATCATGAAGGCATTTTTATTTTCTTGCTACTTTGATAAAATTTCTCTACATGTGGTTTAACCATCATAAAAAAAAATATACAGAGCATTCAATAATCAAGCAAATAATACAAGCTATAAATTTGTCCAAAAGAACATTTTCTAGATCACTCCAATAATAAAGAAACTAGGTTGGATTATCCTATGCTTAGATTTCAATAATCTACATATTAAGAGGAATTTTTA
Organism: Torreya grandis; assembly: GCA_037957365.1. Taxonomy (NCBI): domain Eukaryota; kingdom Viridiplantae; phylum Streptophyta; class Pinopsida; order Cupressales; family Taxaceae; genus Torreya; species Torreya grandis. The sequence goes on from JARHVA010002447.1 coordinate 979,619, forward strand.
TATATAATTACCAAACAAAAAGAAATGATATCAATAGAGCCTCTTACCTTAGCTAAATCCTTGGATTTAAGCTCATTCCATGTAGAAATTATAAGGTTAATAGAGGCAACCAACTACAAAACTTGTTGAGTGAGATTGAATATGCAACTCATTACCTATTGGTACCTTTTATCTTAGTTGACATGATCTAGAGAGGATCCTACTGGGAATTTAAACGATGGTTGTGAAATCTTTGTTGACGAACTATATTTCCACTTCATCCCACTCTTAGATTTATTAGGTTAATCTAGTGCTACCATATAATTGACAATATCTTCTGCACTTCTCTATTACTATTTTCTACCTAAAATAAAATGTAAATTTTAAGATATAGTCATTTCAAAAATAATTGAAATAAATAACACAATGTAAATTTAACCAAAAATTGATACACTTACTACAAATTTATCCATTTTGGCCTGCAACCCACCTTGACCAAATGTATATCCAGCCTTCACTTTATCTCTTGCTATCTTGCCTCTGTTACTCTTTGATAAATATTCTTCAAAATACATACTTTATTTTAATTCCTCCCACTATTTGGGAGATAGAGTGGAGTCTAACCTCTCTTTCCCCCCCATGATTGTTTTTCTGTAATTGTATCCAAAATTGTTCATAAAAATTCTCATCTTTTGCTTGTAATATTTTCTAGAGATTTATCCACCACTAGTCTCAAAATCATTTTCCATTTTTTGTATAACATTTTCCATAGTTTTTGGATCTTTCTCTACAAAACTTTATTTTCAATAATCCAAATGGGTCCTACATCTTACACCCATCTTGGAGGCCCACTTTACAACATTTAGCTTTATGGGCTCACCATCTCTCGATACCTCAACCAAGAATGGCTTATTGCCTACTAATTTTCTTTATTTTAATTTCCTCTATGTAGATCTATACAAATCTTGACTCAATATTTATCTTTTCACAAATGTAAACACATATTATATTAAATAATAACCAATATTTCTAGCTAATCCACTAGTTCCATCAAAAGTTATAGATGCAATAGGTGCACTCTAAGGCACAACAGATGCAAGCGGTCTCTCTTCATGACTTTCATTAACTAGAATTTCATGATCCTTGGCCACATCAAGTGTAGCATGAGTAGGTAGATCAGTACTAGTCTCCATATATTTTACTTCAAACATATCCTTTAATGTTGAATAAATCATTTGCAGACCTATTGTTCTTTTGCTCTATTTTTTTCAATAATTTCTCTTAAACTTTATACTAAGATATCATCATGAGGTTACACATCACCATGTGCTATATCAAGTTGTACATCACCATGTGTTATATCAAGATTCACATCACCATGTGCTATATCAAGCTACACATCATCACAACTATTATTTTTACCAATTGTATTTGTTGAATCACAAATGCGTGGCTTCTACGAGGTGATGTCACTATATATTTTCTTTCCTTTTGTTTTTTCTCTGCTATTTTTTCACTCTTTTTCTTACCTATAAAACAAAAAATATATCATATTATGTCTTATATACATAAATCTCTAGCCTATAATATTTCATTAAACACTATTAAATAAATAATATACTACTTAGTGGATTTATAACTTGCCTATTTGTCGAACCAAGATACGATAAATATTCATTATTCTTGGCCACTTTTTCTCTATGAAAGCACTCATGATATATCCATGAAATTTCAGCATTATGATCACTATCATTGACTAATTTTCACCTTACAGTCCTTTTCCTCATTTCTTGAAGTCTAAAAAATAATAATGTATAAATCAAAAACTTGAATCAGTAAAATTTTATTGAGTGCATAAGTTAATAACTATTGAATTTCCAATCCACTAATAACTACAAATGGAAACTTAAAAAATAATTCAATTTATAGATTAAAAATAATTTGCAGTCAAAAACTAAGAAGATGTTTACAATTATAGGTATCAGACTATCAATATGACTATCCCTTATTTCAACTACATATTGACACTTATGAATCCTGATCATTCTTATCTGCATCTACTTGATTTTATTCATCATCCTCATCTATGACATGCAATACACTCTCTCTCCCAATATCTTCATTGGTTATCAAAATATCTTCTTCAAACACTCCATCATCATCTTCATCCACTTCTTTAAATGTTTCTTGTAAATTAACATATTGCCCATCAGGCATTATATTGACAACTTCCATGAGTTTTAATTTAGAATGAGACTCTATTTCAATGGCATACAACCATCTTGGTATTCTTACATGATCAATTAGAAATTATTGATTCATTTGAAGAGGGGAAGCATATGACTCATCTATCTCTGATAAAAATTGTCCTATATTTGTGTATACAAATCCATACTCATCAAATTATATTGTAAATGGTTATATACACTTACATTTTAATAATATAGGACTATTTTTAACAAAATCCACTTGAATAATTTCTTGGATGAATCCAACATAAAATTTCTTCTTAGTTTCATGAAGAAATTCAGCACTAACAACACAATCACAATTTGTCTTTCCTTTGTCTTTTTCTTCCACTCTTAAATGACTACCATAGGCCCACATTCCACTAAAACACATAGCCCATGAATTTGGATATTGTGAAAGCTCACTTTACTTTGTTGTTATATCTTGACCTTATTTTATATCATGAACTGCATTAGCAATCCATTCTTCAAATTTTGGAAAAGAATCACCTCCAATCAAATCATGACATATGTAATTTTGAGGTCAATGTTGCATCCAAGCTTGATTCACTTATTCTTATTTTATACATGGAATATTAACATACAAATAGTAATATTAATAATATAAATGTGTAAATTCAATTGAGTAAATAAATTATTGTGTAATTTTTTTTTTACCTACACCACTTATTGAACTAACATGTGTTTTGAAGAATATAGCCATGTATCACACTTCTTTCTTAATGTGATAACTTGAAGTGCCATCCATTGCCTTCTAATACTTCAAATTTAACTCTCTCATCTTCATCATCATCCCATACACATTGATTAACATTTTAAAAATCTTTCATATATTTTGTGCAAAAACCCATGGGCTATTTCATTGAATATCCCTTAGAGATGTTACCTTCTAGTTTTGCCCTAGTATGAACATTTTTTTTCAAAACCTTCATATATCATTCTAAAAGACACATCCATCTCATTTTTATTGGGCCAAAATGCTCTATTTCATATTGTATATATATCAAAAGATGCATATAAATGTTAAAGATTATTGGTGGAAATTCCCATTTCAATAGACAAAGGACTTCAATAACCTCTTCCCTAAAACTATCAAAATTTGAAGGATCTAATACATGTAAACTCATTCTCTTTAATATTAGGCCCAACATTATAATTACCAATCTTGGCCCCTTTTCCAAACTTGATATATTTACCATAATAGGTAAAATATTCTCGATTATGACATGATAGTCATGACTCTTGATGCCTCTTAAGCCACTAATGATAGTTTAGCTTATAATACTAATACTTACATATCCAATGGGAAAGAGAGTCTAAGACATCAACTGTAAGAATTATGCACATTGCTCCTTTGTCTAGACATAAGGAACACTAGGTTTTCTATATTTTTCATAATCACTTTTTTCAACCTAAATATTTTGATGAATATTTAGTTGTCGAAAGTCTTCACATGATGGAATAGTATAAAAAGCACCAAAAATATTTTATATAATAACATAGGCTACATTTTTCTCAGTATGCATAAAGTTAATAGTATGACTAATGGTTATATCCTTAAAGAATGGAAAATTATATAATATGCACAACCATTTTACATTGCTTTCATTACATGGATCATATCTACTACCATCAATCCCATAATTTTCAATAAATGACATTATTTTTTGTCCATTATCAACAATATAATCACCCATTATTAGCAATGGTGCTTCATGATTCTCTTCTTGACCATTGAAACATGTTTTTTATTGATGATATGGATGATCCATTTTAAGGTAACTATGATTTCCACAATAAATACACTTATGCAAACTTCTTAAGTGCCTCATAAAATCCTTAAAGTTACAAGCAAGACATCTATGGTATCCATGAACACTAAGACCAAAAATGTGCCATATGTAGGAAGATCATGAATCATAAACAATAAGGAAGATCTTAAAGTGAATTTGATTGAATGACCATACCCTAAAGATTAAATTGCTTCAATTCCTTTCCACAATTCCATTAGCTCATCATATAACAGATCTAAATAAGCATTGATTTTATCTGAAGTCACACTTTTATTTCTTGGTATAATCAATGATAGAATTAATAAAAATGGTTTAGTTTCTGACCATGGAGGCAAGTTATAATTTATTAAAAACACTGGCCAAGTTGGCCATTTAGTACTTTGATTTGAGAATGGGTTCACCCAATCTAGAGCCAAACCCAACCTTATATTATGAGGATCTTGAGAAAAATTAGGCCATATATTATCAAATTCCATCCACATCTTATAATCAGGCACATGTCATGGTTTTCCATTAGTGCTCTTATTTTGGGCATGCCATTGCATAAGTTGAGTAATGTCTCTACACTTATACATTAAGAGTAATCATGGGATTATTAGAAATTGGTGAATAACCTTTTTAAGAACCATAGATCATTTCAACCCTTGTTTATATATCACTTCATGACATTTTGGACATTCACTCTCACTTCCAAGATTATTGCAAAATAATACACAACCATTCGCACATGTGTGGATGTTTTCATACCCTAATCCTAGATTAGTGATTTGATTTTTACATTGACTTCATTTTGTTGTCAATGTGGAGTCGGGTGGTAATAATTAACTTAATAATGCCAATAATTGATCTACACTCTCATTTGTCCAACCAAACACCACTGTAAGTTAAGAATTTAAAGGCTTGTTGTCAGATAACTTAACTTGTAATTAGCATACACATGCTTTAAAACATCCTCCATCAACCTAGCCCAATCATCATTTAGACCCTCATTCAACATTTTATCAACTTCAAACCCTTCATCTAACATTTTTGCTTCTTCATCTATGTTTGATGCCATTTTATCTATGTTTGTTGCCTCTTCATCTCTCATGCTCTGCAATTCTATCATATCTTCATAATAATTGTAATCCCAAGGGCTTATACCATTATGACCATATATTATCATATGTTGATAAATCAAATTTCTTTTTCTCACCTTTCCACCAGGATAGTCATTACATGGACATGGATATTTTTCCATGTCCCTCTCATTAGCTACTCTCTCATCAAATGCATGGTATTGATCCATAGTCAACCTTCCACGTTGATCCATATGTAATGTTTTACACATAGAAAAAAAATCTTTTGGGGAAAAAATTAGCAAACCAAAAGTTCAAGATTTTTTGAAAATATCAAGAAAAAATTATATTTTTTAAAAAATGTAAAAAATTGTAGACTAAGAGACAAAAACTATTTTTTTAATTGAAAGGCATTTCCATAGCAATAGAGTTATCAAGAGAAAATAAAATAAATATTTTAACTAATGAATTGTAAAAAATAGTTTTTTTTATTTTATGTTCAAATTGTTGATTACATTACATTGTACATTTTTAAAAATCAAAGCATTACTTCACATTACGTAACTAATAACTAGATGCTGATAGATGATAAATTTTCAATTAAAATATAGTTTTTACAAAGTCAACCTAAGTAGTTATGCAATTACTTCACATTGCATAACTAATAACTAGGAACAGTTGCTAATTACATTTGCTTGTCATGGCATTCCATGAGAACACATTTATTGGAGGCATTTTTTCAAACAATTTATTGCCTTGTCTATGTTACCACATTTTTCATACATGCATACCAAAGCATTTTATCAAACAATTCACTGCCTTATTGCTATGGCTAAAAGCCTGAAACAAGTGCTTTCAAACAAGCTATGGATGCTTGGAAAAAATCTATCAAAGCATAATAGTAAGCAATAACATAGACAAGGTAATGAATTGGTTGAAAAAATACCTCAAAGAAATGTAGTATCATGGTGATGGAATGCCATGACAATCCATAACAATTCACTTGTCATGGCATTTCATCACCATGAGACCATATTTCTTTGAGGCATTTTTTCCAAAATTCATAAAATTCATCCTAAGAGTCCATATTCCTTTTACAATTATTTCATGAGTCATTCATAAGCATTTCATATCATGTCCATGTGAAAGGCATTTGTATTTTGATCATTGATGTGTTTTTTGTCTCTTACCATAGCCCTGCAGTACATTCAAATATATTTGGTGGGTGTGTGAGAACCAAAGGAAGTGAAAAGATAGTCATCGCTTCCCTATAGCATGAAAGAACCTCACTTGTGGTGTTGCAGTATATAGAGATAGGTTACCATAGACCCATGATAGTTTAGATAAGGTTTTGTAGGCTAGCGATAAACTATAATAGCTATATAAAGTATGTCCCACAATCTTACCATAGTTAAATATAATGCTTGAAGTGATATGGTAAATAGTGAAGGGATGTCAAAGGATCCTAGAGTCTTGTGATGGTTAGATCAAAGGTTGTTGATAACGTAGTATGAGGCATAAGGGGTAACATGTATCCCACCATCTCACCATTTATAATATATGAGACACATATTTTTTTATTTCAATATTCTCACCAATTTTATTATTCTATCACATAATGTCTCACTATTAAAGGGTCAGTCAATGGAAATTAACCACCCAAACCCTAATATACATAGTTAGAGATATTAACTCTCTAGAGTCTGCACTCTATATTTTTCATATATTTTCCTTGTCTATGCCAAAAATTTAACTATATAAGGTACATATGAATCACAACAAATGAATTATCTACTCGATAACCCTATTAGGAGAATTTTAACACATACCACATCCATAAAATAGTTTAAAGAAGGTTTTATAGGCTATCTGTAAATGGTAATAGTTATATAAAGTATGTCACATGCTCCCACCATAGTTAAATCCAATGCTTGTGGTGATACATTAAATAGTAAAGTGATGCCAAAATATCCCATGGTCCCACAATGGTCAGATCAAAGGTTGGTAGTAATGTGGTATCAGGTATAAGGCATAACATGTATCTCACCATCCCATGATGATGTGTATCAAGGCTTTTTGGGTGGCGATAAGCAATGAAAGATGTGATATAACCATATAGAAGCTCCCACAGTCCCATGATAGGTCTTGTAGTGATGTGGTAAAATATTAAGTTCTTAAATGACTATATCACCACCCCACAATGTTTATCATTAATCCCCATGATTGAAGTACCCACCCAACCATTGGATTGGACCAAATAAATGGTCTATGTTTGAAATAATTGAATGCTAAAATTTGTTGATTTCATGGCATGAACTAGAGTGATGGCAAAATGACTAACTCTGTAGCAAAATACAATTTGGAGTTTCTCTTTATTTTATCATTAAAGAAAATTTATTGGTGATTGTAGACATTGAGTTCAAGATTTGTGTGTGCACTTCAACCATATTCCAAATGGGTAAGTCTACCTCATCACTCTCTTCATAAAAGTTAGTATTTAGTTTGTGTTTTATTTTCAACTAGTTTGGTAGAGCAAGTGACTATCAAAAAACTAGTTTAAACTATGACACTTAAGAAATATAAGTCTACAAGTAAGATAACTAAACCCCCTATCCCCAAGAAGTGGCCCCTTTAAAAGTCATTGTTGGATATTTTTCCAAATTTAATTGACAAAGGGTATAAAAAACTATTCAAGGATGTAGTAGAGGGGTGTCAGGATGCTAAAGTCCCTATCGCAAGATGCAACCTTTTTTTATTTTTTTTGAAAATAAAGATGGACAAGGACTAGTTATAAACCCATGGAATTCAAATTTGGATAATCTTGTGGTGACAAATGTATCCATTGATGTGTATTTGATCAGGATATTGGCATATCACTATCATCCAACCACTAAAATTATCAGGTTACCAAATGGGTCACCATTAGTGGTTGTGGATAAAAATGCCATCATTGATTGCTTCATTCTCAACAAGTAATCCCTCAAAAAAGTTGACTTGAAGAAGAGTGAACAAGAATATACCAGTCTAAGAAATACACATAGAAGTGATGAGTTGCCCATGTACATGAGGAAAGGGGCCAATAATAGAAGGATTTCAATCCCAACCACTGTAGTTGAGCCTTTTATAGTTGATGACTTTGTTATGTATTTTATAAGGACATATTTTGCTTTATGTTAAGTGCTAGGAATTGATGATGGCCATGAGAATATAGAACCTAGAGGTTAATGTTGAGCATGATTTTGCATCATTTATTTATTGAAAATTACATGATGGATTTTTTCAAATAAGGGAGAACAAGACACCTATGGAGTTAAAATATCATTCTTTTTTGTGTCATTTAATTTTGCATCAGAATAAAAGGAATTGGCCCAGAAGGATGGACTTGAGCATGATTGATCAAAAGGGATAAAGATTACCTACATAGTACTAGTGTTATAAATGGGACACTCATTGTCAGAACAGTAACTATGTTGTGTTTCATGATGGTTTCTCAATTATAATAATGAATTCCCTTGGTAACCTTTTTCCTAGATTAACCAAAGAGATCAGAGAAATGTTGAGGCCTCTTGCTCATAGGCTAGAACAAGGTCACAAACATAACTTTTTTGATTGGTATTTCTTTCCTGACCTTATTATAATTAGAGTGTATGGGTGTGCTCATCCACCTCATGTGTTGCCAAAATTTATGACAAATAGAATTATTTTTCTTGAATTCATGTGGTAGATGCTCTAGATGGAGAAACATGTGATGAAAAAATAAAATAAGGGCACATTTCTTCTAGGTTGCACTATGTTTGGTCAATGGTACATTGGTGCAGATACCTTGGAAGAGTTGTAAGCCTATTTGAAGGATAAATATTCTTTGAAATTAGGGACAGAAAGGGTTTTTGATCTCGAGGGTCACATGAAATTTGTTAGATAGGTCATCCTTACCAAGATGGGGATATCCCATCTAATCAATTTTGATGAAGATGTGATCATAAATTGTGTTAATTTTCAAGAGGTATATAATAGGAAAAGAAAATGGGAAAATTTGATGAATATTGAGGATGACAAAAGAAAAAAAAACCCTAATGTTTAAGTATTTTTTGTTGAAGAGAAGGACCTTTTGAAAATAATAGATTTGATAATTGATAATTTTTAAAAAATATATGGCAAGTTTGAGAAGTAGCCTACAAAGACTACCAACCTCCCTGTCAAAAATCTAATAGGATTTTTGATTCAATAATCTAGTCCAAATGCAATGTTAGTGCAAGATCTAGATATTCTTGGTTTACCACCTACAAAAAGGCAAAAGATTTATGATGTTTCTCCATTGGTTCCATATGAAATGACTAAAGGAGTTGGTGACTTTAAGGAGGTGGCTAGTATTTTTAGGCATATAGGAGAGGAAAAGGAAGTTGATCAACCCCTTATTTGTCAAGAAATAAAATCACACAAACTAGAAGCAAAAATGAATGCATAGGCTCAAGGTGAGCATAAATTATAAGAAGATGAAAGGCATGTGGCTTTTATGAGGTTAATCAAAGATGATTATTTCATCAATACCCCAAAATTCAAAGATTTTTGAATCAAAATGAAGATGAAAGAATTTGAAGAAAAGGTGTAAATAAATAAAATGGTGCTGATGAATCTTAGCATGATAAAATTATGACATAAAATTTCAAAGATTTGAAATTGATGAAATAAATGTTAGCCTTGATGAGGATAGACAAATGGTTTTGAAGAGTAATATGTTGATCATATTTGGACTTGAATTGAAGAAAATGTTTTCATTATACCAAGTGAGAAATCAAGATGACCTCATAATGGTTTCTAAGTTTGATTATGAGGATGGTGTTAGTGGTTATGGGTTTAACCCAAGGACAGAGACTCTAGCAATATGGGCCAAATATAAGAACACCAAAAAGACAAGATTTCATGATGTAGTCTAGGAGTTGAGGGGAACAATTATGGTGAAAACATTTCATAATACATCAATGCTTGAAGTTGCCACCCTTAGTGTGCACTCTATAATGTTCACACAAGTTGTTGTCAAGAAAATGGACAAAGATTGCTCGACTATGAAAAAATCAAATATAGATGAATGATGAAGTGAATATGTTGTATTTATAAAATCTCAAACTAAATCATAAGTTGAATGGTGGTGATTATCAAAGCTAAGCAATTGTACCATACCAAGACCCTATGTCATAAATAACTAATGATAGTACAATCTTAGTTGATCAGTTGAATGAATTGAATTTGAAGTTGGAGAAAGAAATTGAATATTTGAAAAATAAAAATGAGAGGATAAAGGATGAGGCCAAATTGACAATCCTTGAGGTGTTTGATAAGATTTTGGAATATAGAGTAAAATTGGTTGTTGACAAATTGGGAGATGTGCATGAATGTTATTCTTCCTTGTCTCTAGCCATTGATTAGTTAAAGGTCAATCTTTCTATTTTATATCCAATATACAAGAAATGAAAACTTACAAACCATATATTTCTAACCTTATGAAAATTTATACAAAGAGATCCAGGTTCTCTAGGCTCACTCACGCCAATAGAGAAGATAATTAAAATGATCTTGGATGAGTTTTAGTGTGTGAATGGTGAAAGGCAAAAAATTTAGGCAAAGATTAATTCTTTTTCTACCTTCAAACACCATTTTATTCCTTCCATTTTGATACAAGATAAAAAGATCAAAGTTTTTGATGCATGGAAAAGTGAATATGGTCAAATAGATTCTCAAGTCATTTATTTCTTGAAAAAAGATCAAAACATAAATATTCTCAGTTTTAATGTCATTTTAGATAGATTAATTTCTCTAAATGTTAGATATGAAAATTTCATCATTGATGTTAAAGTGTTGTTGGACCAAATATGGAAAGATCACTAGGTCAACCTACTCTAAATCTAAGAATATAAGTGGTCTAGTGTTTTCATAGTGTACCAATGGGAGAATCAGTTTTTGACAATTAAAGAATAAGTAGGCCAAGTATGTAGAGGAGAAATGAGCATCAAGATGGCATCAACATGGCACCAACAAATCTTGGGAATCCTCCTATTTTGTCTTTTTCTTGTTTTTAAGCCTTCCAATATGTATTTAAAATATTTTTGGTGGTCTTTTTAAGACTTGTCAAAAAGTATATGTTGTAATTGGTCATATTAAGGGGTGGCTATATGAAAAGTAATTTTTTGGAATGGGAAATGTCTAAATCTTGTAGCTTCCTTCACCCCTATAAGAAGGAAATCAAGACCTTGGGAAAGCTCTCTTGGAATTTGTAGCGTCCCTAGGGAGAAATTTTTGGAACAAATATAAAACTCATAGGGTTTTTTTATAACAGAATGACTTTTTAATCAATAATAAGAATTTTTGTAATAGAATGGAATGAATATAAAATCCCCATTTTTAATAATTTTTTGAATCAATACTAATTAAAAAATATCCCACTAAACCCTAAACTACTTGTATGGTTTTGGTACTCAATTGCCTATGTAACTACTATAAGTTGCCAATAAGAAAGTAATAGATTTTGTGTTTAATGTAATGAGGGTTTTGAATAACCTCTAAATTAACTATATATGGCATCCCCAAATATAAATTCACTATAGAGGGCCTCATTGACTTCAAATTATTTGTAGCAAACTCTAAATTCCTTGCCCGCCTTTTCATAAGTCTTCATGTCCTCTCCAAATAAGCTTTATCGTGCATGCAAGTCGTTGTTATAACCCAAAATGCCTCAGTGTTATGATAATTACCAACTAATGAAATGAGGAAATATTAAATTAATACACTCCCATCAAAAATAATTATTTAATTTTCATCTAATTTATATTTGTGTAACTATTTAGTCATTTTTATTTACATGATTAAATAATTTTATAGTCAATGACTGAATTAGTCATTTATTTACTCACTTATACCTAAGTTACAAAAAATTATTATAATTTAGACATTTTTAGTTGTTGTGACTAAAATTTTTATTCATTTAATCATTTATTTTCCAAATTCTACTAATGCTTGTGAAGGTGAGTTGCAAGATCAATATGTTTATCAACTTATGGAAGGAGAAAGATTGGTGGATGCTTGTTTAGTCTTGGTAGATGTTTCATGATAATAAGGTGTTTACATTAGTCTCAATACAAGAAGATACAATTTTAATAATAATGTATTCAAGATTTATAAAGGTTTACAAGACTACTTGAGGAGCAAGTCAAGATGCATGAGCAGGTATACAGGTGATGAAATGTTTGTAGATGAGCATGGAGTCTTGATTGAATAGTTTCCAAGGAATAAAAGCTATTATGAGAATTGTTAGTAGTGAAAAGAGTGTTTTCAAGTCATTGAGGATGTTATGAGGGTTCTATAGATTCATTTTAAAGGTTCAAGTGTTTCTCATGATCTTTTGGAGTGAATAAATTATTCTATTATATTTAAGAAGGACCAGACTATCGCAGACCATCATATAAGTATGAGTGTACTGAGAATTTGATGAATTTATTTTAGGTACTTATAAAGTCAACCCTAATCAAATTAAAACATGAATAACATGTAATTAATCCCTTGAAGGTGACCTATAATTTTGGTGTCATGAGGAGTTGTCCTCATCAAGATATAATCTTGCAAAGACAATCTAGCAATCTGTGAAGTGCAAAAGAATGTGAAGTTTAGGCTACAGGAAATAGCCATTAAATTTCAAAAATATGAATGTTGGATTTCAAAAGAATGTGTATGAAATGAGGACCTAAGAGAAAATAATTGCTTTTATAAGGCATGATATTGGTCAAATCAAGTTGGATTAAAAAGAAAAGTTGAAGTATACTCCATGAAAATGATCCTCCAGGTGGTAGTTTGTCCCAAAAGTCCATATAAGTGCATTTATTTCTGATCAAAGTTGACTATTCCTTGAAAATGGTAGATAAGGTATGAGGATTTTAAGATAACAAAACCTAGGAAGGATCCTTTATGAAGTGGATGGACTTGTGAGAAGTTGAAAATCCCAGTGAGTACTAGTCGGTTTGTGTGCATGGTACTACTCAGTAGTTATCATGTTTTTGAAGATATGGAATGCTTATCCAAACATAAGAATAGGTCTATAAGTCCAAGATAAAATAGGAAAAACATAAGAGTAAGAGAATTATTCTACAATAGCAATATGTTTATGAATATTTTATGACATAATTATTGACTGAGGTACATGGCATGAAGATGGTGTGTTCTTCATGAGTGAAGACAATAGGGTATTGACAAAGTTCTTTAGAAGTTGACATTCTACCTATTATGATTAAACTTGACAAGGTGATGATCCTAGGAGGTTAAATATGATTTGAGAGACCGTGTTTACATATTTATTATTTTTAAAAAATAAACATTATAATAGAGGTCTAAACATGTTCATTGAACAAAGAAGACTATATGCAAGATATAGTGAACAAGGGAAACTAGTGAATGTGATCTCAGAGTTTTTTAGTGAATCTAGATATGAAGTGGAATGTCCTATATGCATGAAGATAGTATTAGGCTCATCATGAGTAAGCCAACATGTTAATTTTTCCAAGAAGAAGATCACAATAGTCCTTCATAGTGAGTTGTTAACTCAGTGGGTAGAATGCACTAAGAAGGGTGTTATGAGCTTGTCTAAGCTATGATGGCTTGTTAACCATAAAAAAGACATAATGATTCATAAATAACCTTTTTCTATTACCATGTGTACATATTGTATAATATTTTTGGTACATAATTAATATTCAAAAGTATAACAAATATGTGTAGCAGTAGACAAGGTCTCATAGACCTAGTGAGTAGAGTATGGCAAGGATGTTGTGATGAGATGACTTGAAGCAAGTGTTGACTTGTGGAAATTGCATAAGACTAAGATAAGGCTTGAATAATATCCTATGGATGAAATATAACTAATTAATATTATTATAATATGAATAAATCATATTATTCCTATAAGAATAATGCTCGTAAAGTTGTATGTAGACCTAGTTGGTTGAGGTCATCTGTTGAAGGTGTCGTGAGCTAAGTCAAGCTTTAATAACTTGAGGAGTCTTTTTAAGGCCTAATGGAGATTTCATAAGGTAAGAAAATGATTTATATATTTATTTTAAATAGTTTTTATATGGTTTAAAATTATTTGATCTAGGTAGAGCATGGAGTTAGGGGGAGCTAACTCATGTCTCTTGAGAAGCCTAAAGAGAAGTATGTATGGACAAAGGGGGAGCTTGTTTGTTCTATGAGTGGTTAGGTATAATAATTAGTGGACTATGTGTGATGACCTTGTGAGAGTGTATATGACAATTTGTCATTAAGTTCAAAGGGGGAGACTAAATTTATTGGGAGAAATTTCAACTTGAAGTGATGAGATTGATCTACTTTGCTAGAGTGTTTGCCATCAATGATAAAGGGGGAGATTGTTACAAGTTGTCATTGATGTCATGTGTTGGTGTAATTTAATTGATGTAAAGAAGGGTTTGTTAGGTGATATTTTCATTTGATGTCATATATTTGAGGTCAAGTGTTGGTGAAAAAGAAGGTGGATATATTTGAGGTCAAATGTTGGCTCATAATAAGGTGGTTTATTGAAATAAGTGATTACAAGTATGTGGAGCTATGTGTGGTAGTAGTTGAGCATGAATATGGGTTATAAGGACATGATTAGGCATCATGATTAGGTTTTGAATATTTTGAGTTCAAGTGTTCACTCATAATAAGGTGTCTATATTTCAGGTCAAGTGTTGGCTCATAATAAGGTGGATTATTAAAATAAGTGATTATAGGTATGTGGAGCTATGTGTGGTAGTAGTTCAGCATCAATATGGGTTATAAGGACATGATGAGGCATTATGATAATTTTTTGAGGTTTTTTAGCTTATTTGAGAATGGTATGAGATCATATGACATGTTGATGAAGTATTAAGATTATTACAAGAGGATTTCAAGGTGTGTTCAAGGTTTAAGCATGACTGGTAGTTCTAGGTCTAGCGTGCTAAGAGACATAGTGTCACCTAATGAGGGGTCAAATTCAATTTCCAATGTAATATATCTAATTTTATATTTGAAAGAGGTGTAATAGGTTTTTTAAATAGTGATCATGAAGCTTTAGGTCCTAAGTTGAAGGAAAAAAGAAAGAAAATGAGTTTGAAGGTCTCCTATGTATGCAAATTGAAGAGTTGCAGACCTGAGAAGGAAAATTTGATGATCATTAGCATGTGTAAAATTTTAATGGTGTAATTATTATTTTATGATATATGTGGAAGGTTCCATGATAATATATCCAAGCATTATTTTGGCATTTTAGGGGTAATACTGT